>JAQFZQ010000332.1:0-36772 GCA_034696005.1 Glomeris marginata | reverse complement strand
CGTGGCCGATTTTTAAAGTAACTGCTACAGTGGAGGCTGCAGTGTATGGTTCGCTCAGCCTCCTTCCGCCTTAAAGAGCGTAGGAAATGACCCGGTGTTGCCAAACGCCAATTCCAATGCTAAATTGCCTATATGTTGGAAAAGTAGTACTAACCTATTCATATTTTTTGACAACACCAACAGCTGTTACCCAAATATTGGACTGTTCCGTATATCTTCGTAACGTATAAGTATTATTACAAAGGTTTCCATTGCTTCTGTAATTTGAAATTTGTCTTTTCTCTCAATTTCCATGTAAAATCTGTGAAAATATTCAAAGTGTGAAAAGTACATAATACTAATACAACATATAGTAGGGCATGTTCTACATATAGCCTAGCTACATTTGAACTTTCCACTTCCCTGCATTTTATTTCTTCAAACACGTGTCATGCAGGAAAACTTTTGCAGCAGATTTACTTTATAAACAAAATGTCAGCTCGCATGCGTTTTAAATCATTTATAAACACTTTTTCGAATGAATTCATTCATATGAACTTCGAAATTACATTTTCCATCATTACATGTGCAAATTACTATATAAATTCCCAAAAAATATAGCATTAGTATTTAAATTAACATGTCCCTTTAAAATGTGATTCTGTTGGAATGCAAAGTGTAATTACGCAGTCTGAAGCTTTCATCTTCAATGTACACTGTAACTGTAATTCTGCGCTTTGATCATTGATAGTATCGATTGAGCGTCACGTGACTCACTTAACCCCATGACCTCGATTATCAACCACGTGTGTAAAATCGCCTCGGGATTAACTTGAAATGTAAAACGTAAAATGAAAAACTATTTAGGCCTACTTTCTTCCACTTTTACGAATCGATAAAACCGCAACAACTGCCAGCATTTCGGAGAAGATTCTCGAAAAGTGGCCATTTTTAAATAAAAAAATAAAGCTTGTTTGTTGCCTTTCTATATACTTGTATAACCTCTAAAATACACTTCATTCCGCAGCTTGCCTAATTACTGCGCCCTTGATTTATGCACCAATTAGCTATGACGTCACATCGCCTATAATGGATGGCCACCGTTCAAAACAACGCATTTCACAGCTTAATTAAGTGAGGAATAAGGCAAAGAAAATGGCGGATATAACACGTGAACCATTTTGAACTCCATCTGGTGACCAACTGTTTTCTCCAAGTTCTCCCATCTTTTTTGGGTTTGTTGCCTCAAACTTCAGCAGTTGGACTTCGAGAAAAAAAGGACTATTTGAGTGTTTAAAATACGGCTCTGTGCTTTCCATATAGTAGTTTAAGTAAGCGATAAAAAGTTGCCATAATATGAGGTTAGACCCTAAAGAGGTCCAATGGGAACAGAGATGTAGCATGGGTCAGGCAATGATTTCCCCGGAGTGCCGTCAAGTGGCGCTAGTATCTCAAAGCAAAGGTGGGAGGAGTTAAGAAAAAAAAAGCGAAATAGCGAGGCAACAATATCATGTATCGAAGCACTGTACATTGTAGCCTACAAAGAAATCCTACAGTTTTTACGAACACGGTCCACATAAATCTTGGAAATATTGCTGCGTTTATAGATCGATGGCGAGCCAAGTGCGCATGCGTCCATCACTCCATGGCGCATGCAATATTTATTAGTTTTTGGAGACGGCCAACTTGGGTCCTTGTACTAATCGGCCCGTCAAAAGCAGATCTCTTTTTTTTTATTCCCATTGTGGCCGAGGCTACAAAAAATTTCCCTTGTGGCGATTTTACAAAACCAATACTTTTTCCATATAGCTACCTATAATATTAAAATGCCAATAATGCTTTGATTCCAATTGATCAAGTTGTTTTATGATTATCTGTCTTCAGAAGGACCTGTAGGTGAAGTGACATTACCACCAGCCATCCCAGCCAAGGATCTTTGCCCAAAGCAATCGGAAGTTTTTCTGGAATTGGGACGTTCCTGTCTAAAGCAGTGTGATTCTGACAACGACTGTAAAAGCAAACGGAAACGGTGTCTTTGTGACAACATCTGCGGCTTGAGTTGCATCAAACAAGGTCAGCAACTGAATTTCCAACATCAAAAACCAAGCTCCGCCCCTTTTGCATCGTCTTCAGTCTTCACTGCTTCACTCCATATGCTATGAGCACACTGCACACAGTGCTCCCACAAGAAACTCTATTAATTTTCACACGCATGTTGACTTTAGGTTAGCACACAATTCCCCCAAAAGACCTGCAGCAAATTTGATGGAAAAATTTCCTCCGCTTTTTCTTTGCTTGCTTTTAACCACGTGACAGAGCTACTGGGAATTGCGGCTCCATTTATATCTCAAAATTCTGCACCATTTTCCTTTTACTTGTGCGATAAAAATGGCATAGTGCAAATTTTAGACACTAGAGCGGCGCTGCGACCAATGAACTGGTCCATAGTACACATTATAGTATAGTACACTATTATTTTGTAGTTTGATTCAAGGTTTATTGCCAAGAGTGTTTAAAGGTATCATATGGTAGGTATATCAATTAAAGCACAGCCATGCATTTCAAATTCATCGATTATTAATCGCACTATGAATAATTACGTAATTAACGACTCTATAAATTCCGCTTTATTAAATTGCGCCAAATCCCATTTAGTAATATGAAGGACCACTCGATGATCCGTTAAAAAATTGCCAATTAACCGCCTAATTAAGCGCCTTATAAAATGTATAACCCTCAGCCAGCAACGGCAATATCCGTAAAAGGGGCGTAGCTTGCATGTTGTCACGTGACACGCTTCATCAAACTATACTGGCCATTTTGGTTTACAACCTTGTTACGACGTTGCGCTAACGACGTTAATTAGCACCCAGGGTTCCTCCAAGTTACACTAAACTCGTTTGTTTCTCCTTCTGCTGCTGGCCCCTCAAATGTGGCGACATCTGGTGGCGGATATTATAAACATGCCTGTAATCAATGCCCTCTCCATACAAATATGCCACAGTATAAACTTTGCTTTGTTATTCTGGGACAGTATCGATACACCGAAAATGTATCGGTAGGTGGTGGAAATTTTATGAGGGAAAAGCATTGGGCAGGGTGGGTATATGAGAGCAACCGGAAGTGTTGATAAGAGCGCTGTTACATTGCATTCTGGGAGAAGTAAACCAGATAAGGCGGCATTTTATTTGCCTATTTCTATTCCGGGCGTAAAATGTATACATAATACATTCGAATCGAAAGTATGTAGCAACGAAAAATTGTACCATACAACATGAAAAGCAATGGAGGGTGTTGGGAGAAGGGGTTATAAGGGGGAGTGGGTGGCAACTGGCGATAATTTGGGAATTCATGCAGTTCCAAGTTTAATCTGCAGATGATCAATAAGAATTAGTGAGTGTGAACGTGACACGCAATCGATACGATATTGCAAAGTATCGGCTCTGTTTATTTTTAATCTGCAAGCTGCAAATTTTGGCGCCCGATGATAACGTGGTCACGTGACTTGTTATTCCCGTCATCCCGCAGCTGCTGCCAGGGGGTAACGGGTTGAAGTTTGCAGGGGAGGGGGTCAAATCGCTTGCCAGGCTAAATTACAAGTTGCCACATCGATATATCGATTCGTCACAAATTATCTAATCAAATTTGCTTTGCAAAATGTGTTGCGCAACGATGTCTGTGATGTCATAGAGCGCCATTTTCGCAACAGCCGCAGAAAATCAACAGCACCCTTAAAACTGCACGCTGCATAGCTACATAAAACGTTTCAAGTAATTCGTTTTCATCCATATTTTCAACCCGTTCATGCCACATTCTGCATTGACGTCACAGAACTCTTACAAGTTTCATATAAACATTCTGCATTTGTTTATTATGTTGGCTGATAGTTTGGTTCAGGCGACGGTACCCATGTTAATACATATTGGAAACATGACATTCTAGTAAAGTTACATACAATGAACATCTATTTTTAGCAGATACCCTATTTCCACCGATTTTGCACAATTGGGATTGGAAATGAAATCTGTATAATAAATAAACAGGGGCACGTCCATCACATTCAACAGCTGACAACTGCTCCCAATCTGATTCATACTTGTTTGTTGTTGACAAAACACTTGGTGAGTTTTGTTTAGTAGTTAGTCAAATACAGCTAGTAAAAATGGTGATGCCAAATTCGACATTAGTATATGACCATGCACTGGTCAGTTACTAGTTTGGTTACTACTCAAACTGACTTAGGCACCAGTATTAGTCATATTGGCCAACTTTAATCTTTCAGTGCAATTGCCTATGTATCTGCGCAGCGCATATCATCGCCTTTCCTGCATTGTTTACTGCTTCCTGCTATAAACACTGTAGTATAGCCGATTTCACCAGAAATAAACACACAACAGACATTTAGATATGGACATTGAACATGACGGATGCAACCCCTCCCTTGCATATCGCATGCGCATTGAACCAATGGGCTATATAAAGTACATAGCCTTGATATAGCCCATTGATTGAACTGATTATATGGCTCGTAATCCAAAACGATTTTCAGTACGCCATCTGGTATCGCATTGAGGAATGTTTATCGGAAGTCATAAATTGCAACTTCCTTAAATAATGTGGAAAAACAAGACCAAAGTACGCCACAGTTCATCAATGCGACTATCGAGGCTCAATTGTCTCCGATGACTACTTCGCAACATTCAAAATTACTATCTATATGGAGCATATCTGTATGATTTTACTCATATTGCATTACAAATGGATTTCCCAGACCCTGAATGCCAAGCGGTGTCCAGTCCCGAGCACGGCCAAGTTAAAATAGAAGCTCAAGAATTTGGAACCCGAGCCTACTACTCGTGCGAACATGGATTCCAGCTGATAGGCCAACAGCAGCGACTGTGCCAAGCAGATGGCACTTGGACCCACCAGGAACCAGAGTGCCGCAAAGCCAGCAAGTCACCTTCAATAAACTTAAAACTTGTTTAAAAAATATTTTACAGATATGTTGCGCATGTTCATATAGTTTATTGCGAAGACCCACCATCAGTGCCCAATGCACGGCACAATGCCTCCAAGAATCACCGCCAATTCCAGGTGAACGATGAACTTCACTACAGTTGTTTTCCCGGATACCAAACAAAAGGGTTCATCACTGCAAAGTGTATCTTCTACAATGGAACGGCACGTTGGTTCGGGCCGGACGTCGACTGCACACGTACGTGGTTCTCCTACTGACCACGGACCCGTCATTTCGAAACGTGATTCGAACGCTTATTCCAATGCCGTTTACCGCATCCATCTAGGACGATCCGTTGCCGAGATAAACGGCGTTCCGTGCCGCGTTCCAATTATAAGATTCGAACGGCGCGGCCATTAAGGTGCTGCGCAACGCTGCATGCGTATATAGGCGTTCAATCGACTGTATCTCGTGAACGGATCGCTGTACGTAAAAACGGTAAACTATTTTGGAATCAGCGCTTGACGGTCCATACGTTGGCATTGGTTTCCTTTCGAAGCCTTCACTTTTCGAAATTGCATTTGCTGATCCGAATTGCGCTTTTTGACCCGCAGCCATTTCTTGCGGTAATCCGGGAGAGATTATGAACGGTTACCGATTGGGGGATTCGTTTTTGTACGGAAGTCGCGTCAATTACCAATGCACGGATGGTTTCGAAATTACGGGACGTCAGAATCGCTTTTGCAAAGATAACGGCCAATGGAGTAGTGTCACGCCCACCTGTCGAGGTGAGTCGCTTTTCATAACCGTATACACATTTCGTAATATCCGGCAGGCATTTTTCGAACACTTTCACCTTTTCTTTTTCCCCCCTTGATGCGCTTCTTTCTTATCTGCCGCCATGACTGCATACGCAAAAGCTATCTGACGTGGGCTTTCTTTCGTAAAAGCTAAACCGGAATTACAGTACTTGGTATCTTTGGTATCTTCCATCAGCGACTTCCTCTTTCCAAAACTCACTCGGAACCATTTCCGGTTTTTTCATCAAACCGATCCATAAGATTGAACGGAATCTCGTTAATTACTATAAGCAACTTGGGTTGGCAAAATTCACACGTTTTCCTTTCAGTTCAAAGCAAGTTGCATTTTCCATGCTAAAAAGAACTGCATTTCAGGTATATGTTACATTTCAGGATGAAGACGTTTCTCCAATAATTTTCTGCAGAATTGTTATATAATCGTATACCTTGAGAAATAACAAATGCATCACGGGTCAATGACTTATCGATGATATTGATTGACTCTGGATTTCATTTCATTTTATATTTATGTCGTTTTCGCTGTTGCTTTCATTCATACAACTAAATTATTTATACAGCAATTAATCCCTGTTTGGCTGGGGAATGGAGATCATACTTATCCTGAGACAATAACATGTACCCTACAGGGTGAACATAAAGTCTGGAAACATTGCTGATATCTTTTGAACTGTGATAGATATAGAACAATGGTGATGCGGCAATTGAGAGTTGGAAGAAGTGGATTGCACCAAACTTTATGGGAATAATTGCTATTAACTAAATCGGATGCGCTCTTCCAGTGCCTAATTCGAAATTGTGCTTTATCTTGTATGGTTGAAAAGTTTGTACACCAATGACCTTGAAGGAAAGGTCGAGCACCTATTACATCCTAGTCAACTACCGCATCACCATTTCCCTATCTATCACAGTTCAAAAGATATTAGCACTGTTTCCAGGCTTTATGTTCACCCTGCTTGTCTGATATGATATGTACTACATTAGAAAGATAAGGTATAGCCAAGATATTAGAAGTGAAACAATCTTAATCCGGAAATACCTGCAACGGCCTGTGCATTGTACATAGCTTAAGACATTTAATCAACAATCTTAGAATCATTGTAAACTGATCATATTTTGCTTTTCATTGATTTTGGTCACTGTAGCTGTGCATTGCCCAACTCCTGAAGACCCAGTCAATGGTCGGGCCATTTACACGTCAACCAGCTTCAACTCTTTGGTTTCGTACCAATGTCGAACAGACCACGTGCTCGTGGGTGACGCCAGACGACGCTGTGGCGCGGATAAACAGTGGTCCGGCGACGCCCCCTACTGCAAAGGTGGCCGTACCCCGAAACCTTCAGGCAAAATAAGACCCTCTTTTTTTGCACTTACTGCACTCATTCACGCATTGCAATAATATTATTTGTCAACGAATTGCGCTTGTTCATGTCACTGTTACCATACAAGAAAATGAGTCTTCAACATGATCCATACAAAAACTGCTGTTCATTTTTCCAAGTTTTGCATGCATGCACAAATGTCAATATTGAAGTTAATCTCTAATGGAATATTCAGATATTAGTTTAAATTATTATTGAATATGCTCTTTCACAATCCCAATTCTTGTTATGAAAATATTATTGCATCCTAATGGTGCCTTTATAGATATGTACCTACCCAATTAGAATTTCATAATTAATAAAATTAAGGTGCCCAAATTTCAGTAGACAAATGGATCCTCAAGTAAGCTAGGGAATGCAATGAACTACTCATAACAATAATTGGAATTGTAATTAAAGCTACATGTATTTCCATAGCATGTATTTGAACGCTGGCTTGTAAATTATTATCATGGTTATTCCTCCTTTAATTGCATGAGTAAGTCACAGATTTATAATTAATTAAGAAAGTGTATTATAAAGTTCACATTTATTTGGGTGAATATACAGGGTGGACTGAAAGTCTATTATTTTATAATACATATCTTGGTAATGTGAACTGTTTATATGGCCTCGATTATTACAAAATATACAGGAATTGTAATGAATACGTATACTGTATGAGAAAATATTTGAGAAGAAACGAGATGATAAGTATTTTTGCCTTAGTAACAATGTACAATGCATTGAATTATCACTGAGCCCAATTCCCTGTATGTGAAAGGCTGGGTGTTTCACAAGATGCACTAACACATGCACCGCGTGTAAAAGTGTCGTTTGCAACCAAAGATAATACTGGAAAATGTTACAATTTCCTGGCATTTTGTTGTTGCAGAGATCGATTGTGGTAGCCCTGGAGTACTGCATCAAGGGTGGTTGGAAGGTACTTCAACCAATCTCAGGTCCGTCATCATCTTTCGCTGCTTGGATGGTATGAAATACGAAGGCAGTCACAAGTCTACCACCTGCCAGGCCGATAGCAAATGGTCCCACCCTCTTCCCAAGTGCCTCGGTATTTAACCTATTTTTCTTCCAGTTGAACATTCAACATTTATGCCATATTTTACTGAATTCTTAGCTCCATGCTTGGCGCCTGAAATCGAAAATGGCAGCTTGGAAAACACAGAACCGGGTGCCAAAGTGGAACATGGTGAACAAATAACTGTCAAATGCAATGATCAGTACGAGATAGTTTACAACGCAACGCCGGCCGTTTGTGACAACGGCACCTGGACAATCATCCATAGGTGTACACCAGGTACATGCAGTCATTTATCTTAATTACGCTGAGGCAGCACATTTTTATATGCAATTCAAATAGCACCCATATAAACACAATGACTTGATGAATTCGGCAACTGAATTAAATTACAGAACGATGCAAGACTCTTCCAAAAAAGCCTCGTCATGGAATGGTAATAGCTCCGAAAACTGATCATGGTATGAGGGCCATGTTCAAATGCAAGGACGGTTACGTCATCCAGGGGGACAACATCACCGAGTGTCAGTTTGGCCAATGGCAAGGCGAAGAGCCGTACTGCATAGAAAGTGAGATTCCCAAACTCCTATTTCTTTACCCTTCTCAGATCTAACTTTCACGTTCATTGCACCAGTCTATTGTCCTTACCCTGGAAGTGTGGAAAATGGCAAAGTGCTTCTCGTGGGCAACATGGGTCTATACGACTACCGGCCTTACGTACGCAAAGTGAGCAACAACCGGCAGATCATGTACGAGTGTGACCGAGGCTTCACATTAAGTGATGGACCTCCTGGTGCCACTTGCATCGGTGGACGCTGGAGTCCAAAGCAGATGCCACGCTGTGTGCTTGGCCTTCATCCACGACTGCGATGGTACCGCTCCGTACCACAAGCTCTGTTCTCCATGTCCACACGTTTCAAACGACAGTTAGACCAATCAGCACTGAGAGTTGGAAGACGTGCTAGAGCCAACAAAGGTACTTATGCATGCACTTTGGGTCATCCAAGAGAAATAGTTTTCTCTAATTCCACATTTCCCTACAGTAACACCATGCAGTCCCTTACCAGACGTACCATATATGAAAGTGCAAGTGATGCGACTGGGCCGAGGCAATGAGAGCATGCCTCATGGCACAAAAATTGACATTACATGTAGCAGAGGTTATGGTCTTAACCTGTCAAACCGTACAGCAAAATGCGTTCGGGGCAGATGGCGTCCGCGGACTCCGCAGTGCACACCTTGTGAGTAGAGACTAATTTCTAAGTTCCTTTCTAGAGTCTATCCCATTAACATGGAGAATGCATGTTCCTGTTACCAACTAACTCCTTGTTACCAACAGTGCCTTGCAAGGTGCCTCCAGGAAACAACGGTCACTTTTATCACGATGACATGATGGTGGAAGAGATGTCTGGAATTGCTCATGGACAAGTTATCACATTTGTCTGCGCCCCTGGTTACCAGGTTCATGGGGCAGAATCTATTAGGTGTTGGTCCGGTGAATGGGCAGTCGGTTCCTACCCTGAATGCACTCCTGGTATTGTATTTAGCTACATTATCCCATTTTGAAGCTAAGCAACTGAATGATTCTGACCGGTGAATATTGTGTAGCACCTTGTGAGTTACCTCAAGTGGCTAATGGTCAGTACTCTGGAGGTTACCGAGCTGGATTGACCATCGCTCACGGATCCCAAGTGGAGTACGAATGTGAGGCGGATTATGTGAAGACCACCATGAGGCTCATCACGTGTCACATGGGCGATCTGAAGCCACGTGTTCCTGCATGCAAACCGCAAAACATCCATGTCATCCCAGTGATGACTAAAGGTATGATGTTATTGTATATATTGCACTATTAGACTTCCGTTTTATTCGACTGAATGTATGTACATAGTATTATTTTGCATTCAGGGTTTGGCGGTGTTACTGCAGTGTCAGACGATATCCAGAAGACCGACACCCAAATGAACTTCAAGCACTCTCCAGAATTTGAAAGTGGAGGTGACATAAGTGCAATCGAGTTGCCAACGACATTAGACCGTGCCTGTGGCCCTCCGGAGCGGGTTCAAAATGCTCTGGTGTACCGCGAGGGTGTTCCATTGAACGAAAAGGAAAGACGATTTCCTGATGGAACCGAAGTACATTTCAATTGCATCACAGGCATCACCGGAGAACGCACTTCATGGAAGATTGCCTGCCAAGATGGCACTTGGATCGGGCTGCCACACCGATGTGGTACGTAACACATTCCAGGAGAAATTACACCTGTTTCATCGTAGTATTTCCATTCCTTTCAATTGAATAGTTTAATATATCCATTTCTAGAGACCGGCGAGTTGAACGAAGAGTTTGAAAACGTATTGAACCGTAGTTGCCCTTTCCGGAACTCCGAACAAAATGTTTTAACCTTCCATGGGGACATGTTACTGGGCGTGGATGACGTTGTCGAATTTCCTCCAAGTGCTGAATTGGTGTCTCGCTGTCAGGACATCGGGAAGTTTGCATTCATAGGAAGTGTGCGGAGACGTTGCGTGAATGGGGAGTGGGATGGTGTGAAACCTGTTTGCTTTGGCCTCTCGCAGGAGAACGACTATGCTCGTCAGTAACTCATTCACTTATTTTATATTATGTAGAAATACATATAGAAGAAGCAATCGTAGTGTACATATTGATAACTTGCTAATAGGAGTGCATGTTAACATATAGTTGAAAAACCGCCCACCATCTTGTTTCGCCATCAACTTGGTCCAATCGCTCAAAGCAACGATGGTAAGATGATAGTCTACCCAGGAACTATCCTGCATCTGGAGTGTCTCTGGATCCGCAAATACGGAACACCGCGCTGGGAAGTGTCTCATTCTTACCGCAAGTACCCAGAAGGTAAACCAGACTCGTTCCTCATGCATTCCATTATTCCTACACAAAACCGTACAACTACATTTTAATACAGGTTGGACCAACGACCCAAAACGAGATTCCCAATTGGAGTACCGTCTATCTATCTACCACGCTCAAAGGGACGATTCTGGAACGTTCACATGCGTAACACCAATGGGACACCGGCACAGCGTGGATATAGTTGTTCGGGGTATGATACTATTTTAAAATTAAAGTGCTGAAGTATTCGCTTTCTGTTATTAGAATATTGATAATGTAATCGTGTCAAACAGCTGTTCATTGCCCGAGACTCCCGGAGAGAAGAGGACTCCACCTGAGTAGCCCAAGCAACAAAATGAATACAATGGTCATTTTCAGCTGCAAGAATGGCAATGCACTTATTGGCCCAGACAATGCAACGTGCCTGCCTTCAGGAAATTGGTCCGTGCACCTTCCAATTTGTGAGAGTAAGTACAACCTAACCTTCATCTACTCTTGGTACAACTATATAAACTTGTACTATTATAAAAGAAATTCCAACATATTGCAATAATTATAACATGTGACCATCCAATCAAGCGCCTATTTAGAGATAGAATAGAAATCGGTAAAACAATACAGTTGAACTTGGTTATATAGCTTCAAATATCACATGGTAACATTTAAATCTTTATAGGTATTTAACGACAAACTTGGGCATAATAACATCAAAATACTGTATACACTAATTTGCAGCAAAAATGCAACAGAATAGCAGTAAAATAGTATCATATTGCATGTGGACATGAGAGGATTATAAATTCAGCAGTGAACATGCAACAGAAAAAAAATGCCGAATCTGCATGTGTATTTTGAGTTCCCATTGCATAAATATAAACTTGACTCAAAATCGGATTTAAGGGCACTGTTGCACAACTGCACAAGACAGAATCCAGAACAAAGTGTGTGTGAAATAAGATGCATATTGATGGAGATATACAGTATAGCACACATGACATCTTTAAATTGGCAGCATATATGCATAAACAAAGGAAGGTCGAAGTTCAGCTATGCGCAAAAATCAAGAACTACTAGCAATTAAATCCAATTCTGTATGTAAAGTAAATAATGAGCTACATTACAACAAAAAGTTTAGAATCATGCATTACCCAACTGAACTCATGATGAACATGTGAAAATATATGTAAAACCGATCAACTGAGAATTTTGCAAATTTGTAGGTGATACAAATACTAGACAATTAGGTCGCAAAGGACATTAAAACTATTTCAAATAAATTCCGCATATTCGACAAGTATCGTTGGAAATAAGTATGAAATTATGATGAAGCTAAATAAGTATATGGAATCGTATATAGAATTTGCCATTGCAAAGTCCATGGTCAGATGGAAAGTTGTTGCACATGCTGCCCAAAGATCAAATGTGTCAATTAGGTATTTCAGCATTTAGCCATGTACATGTATGGCTTAAAAAATGGCACCGACTACTGAAATATCAACAGACCTTAAAGTTAGGATAATCCAACTGTGGTTATATGGTAATTCACAACTTGAAGTCTCCAAATTGTGATCAGCTAAACAATACTAGTAAAAATTTGCAGAACATATTGAGTAGAAATTAAACAATGAGCACTGTATACTAGATTGCAGATTATTGCAGGATTATGTATATACAATCCCTTAAATTATGTTTGATTGAACATAGGTGTTCGGTGCCCTGACAAGGTCCCCATTCAAGATCCATCAGTACAGGTTCAAATACTTAGCAGAGAAGTGGGTGGAAGAGCAATTTTCAAATGTGAGCAGGGACATGGATTACGTGGACCTCCAGAAGCATTTTGTGAAAATTCGGGGCTGTGGTCATCTCCAACACCACAATGTGAAGGTAGGTTTATGGAGTTCAATTTTCATAATTAAGTGCACATCATCCATGCTCAAAGAATCCAGAATAGCATAATTTGACCTTGGTGCAATTTCCAGCTGGTTTACTGGTCCGTTATTAGTATCAATACATTTTTAAATAACTAGAACATTTTCACTGTCGTGCTGCTGCAAAAAAATGCATGAATATCAAAATACCTATACTGTGAAATTAAAAATATATACAAATCAAAGTTTTACAATTATGGGAAAATTGCATGCATGTCATGTTTATGTCCATCAACTTAGTAAATTTTGAAGAACTTCTGGGGATATCCTGCTATTGTTAATTTCAAGAAACATTTCACACTGACAAATTTCAGCTGAAACTTATATAGGTAGTTTACACGTCAATGTCTCATGGTAGTATTCTGGATTCATTCAACAGGTCGCCAGCAGAAAATCAGTCGCATTTAATTATGTTGCATGCTGTAAAAAAGGAATATATGTAATCGCCATTTTGGAAACCTCCAAATTTTATTTACCCAAGGTTTACCTAACGTGTGTAATGAAGTGCATTAACATACGTTCATTCTTAATTTGTAATAATATTGTGATTATTCCGCAGAGGTACATTGTCCCGCCCCTGAAATCCCCGAAAGTGGATACATCCAAGGCACAGGCACTTACCGGTTCGGAGATATTGTTCAATTTAGCTGCAATCAAGGTTACATGATGGATGGGGCAGCCATCATTGCTTGCCAGGAAAGCGGCCGTTGGTCACGTGATCCACCAAAATGTCAGTTTGTATGAATTCCTTATGCCAGTCCACTCTTTTTCTCACTCACAACACTCGTCTGTTCACTTCTCAGTGCAATAGTTTCTTGTAATAATATGCTTCAAACTCGAACTCACAAAACGCATCTTTCAACGGCCATCTTGGATCGAATACATGGCTCCCGTGACGTCATCAGCAATGTTGCCATACTTTTTGGCGCAAAATCGCACCTTCGCATTATATCTCTTAATTCCCATTAAAATCATTACTTTGATCTGTTCATAATTAAAATGTAAATTAGAATTTGTATTTTAATTTGTAATTACATAAGGCAATTTCCTTTTGTATACTTATTTTTTATTATGGACATCCAGGTAATTAACATTTGTGCCAAAAATAATTAATCCCATACAGTTTGTTCAACCTTCAACTTAATAGTTTTTTTGAGAAAAACACTGCAGAAACACACTATTAAATGGAACAAAATGTGTTTTGTATTTGAGAAAAGAGAAACTGCTCCAAAAGTACATTCAATATGAGTTCAATTAGTTGTTATACACTTATATTTTACTTTAATTGCCAAAACAGTTTATAGCAATTACATGAAAATAGCAAAAGAATATACTAGTTAATGTGTTTTATAAGAGTGCAAATTACTATACCATGTATTTCTAATTCTTAGCGTATATCTTGTTTTCCTATATTGCAACAGGTGTTCGTGCTTGTCCTTATCCCGGTACCACACCAGGAATAGTAATATCAACGGTGAAGTTTTACTATGGAGTGTCTGAGACAGTCACGTTTGACTGTTCCAAGGGAATGCAACTTCAGGGGGCACGAATGCTTCGGTGCTTGCCAAATGGCAAGTGGTCCAACGCAATGCCCGTGTGTCTTCCAGCTGAAACGTAATCTAAAAAGCAGCTTCAACGCCTCCAAGGATGATCTCATATCACCGTACAATGACATTTTATCATCGTGGTTTGTGTGTATTACCATCAGGGATTATTGTTGTTGCATTTGCCACTACTATCTAACGAGCACAACTTTTACATTTTTCCCCACCATTAATATAAGGTGAACTAACAAATGTTCATGCTAGACATGTTCCTGGACAATGTTGTACTATAATACTAAATACAATGCAACAACCAGCATATTGCACAAATAAACACATTTCTCATACTGGTATAATTCTGCTTTACAACCAATTCACATTAAAACAATTTTAACTTAGCTTGAACAAGTTTTAAATATTTCATACATTACAAGTTTCTTGCATATCTAAAAGTGTTTCAAATGTTCAGGACCGTCTGTGGCTTGATTATGGTATCATGTACCCCATAAGGAATGTTGTTACCTTTGAATAATGATACCTAGCTACTCTACTTGTGATCTCATTTTTCGACATTACTGTAGCCTTAGGAAATATGTATAGAATTGTGTGGGTTTTCAGTTTGTAGGTTTAAAACAAAATACATGTATGGAGTATGTTTCCAAAAGTTGCTTATTCAAGGAGGAAAAATAATTCACTGTTTGCAAGATTATTTTCTCCTATTTCCCAATTATTTATTAGCTTTAGGTGATTATGTGTTTAAATGTGAATTGCTGGTAATTCCGTCAATTTTACTTTCATGTCCTGACTTCATTGTCACTTGGCTTGTTATGTGTAAATTTCACCTTTGAATTCTGCTTTTCAATAAAAAATCAATTTCACACTTGGACTGAATTTGTAAAACAATTCTTAATTTATAAAATACGTATTTGATTAAAATCAATGTAACATCTTCACTTAGTTAAGAAAGATATTTACAGAAGTAAGTGCATCTACAGCCCAAGTAGGGTACTTATTATCAGGGTGCATCTGCTTCATGAAATTCCTTACAAAATCTGGAAATGTCTTGTTTTTTATGCTCTCCCTGATGCCTTTCATAAGCTTCATCTGAAATATTGTGATCCATACATGGTATAAATCATAAATGCATTCATTCTCACAATATGTGGTACTGCTTTCACCTGGTAAGCGATGTTGTGGATGGACAAAAGGTGACAAGCCACGGTTTCTTGAGTGACTATGGTATGCAGAAAAGCTCTTGTGTAACGTTTGCACGTGTGGCACCCACAATTCTCATCAATTGGCCGGAAGTCTTCCTTGAACTGTTTGCTCTTTAGTAACATCAGACCAGTAGGAACAAGTGCGGTACCAAATCGCTATAAAAATAAAATATTTCTCAGGGCTTCATTGTACATTTTTACTTGACAAATTTTCAATATATATTTACTGCTGTCCTGGTTGGGTACACACAGTCAAACATGTCAACTCCTAGAGCACAACATACAACAAGATCCACTGCAAACCTGTAGAAACCCATCGCGTGATCTCAAATAACTACAATTCAGATTCAGTACAAACTAGTCTAATTAAATATTTACCCAACGCCCATCAAATATCTGGGCTTATTCTTGGGCAAAGCACCGGTGCTAATATGAACCATCTTCCAGAACTCCGACTTCTCTTCGCCTCCGCTTAACCCTCCAATTGCAAATCCCGGCATGTCCCGTTTCACAATCTCTGCGCATCAAAAGCAGTTTTCATTATTTATTTTTTCTCAAAACAAAGTGAAACATACTCACACAAACCTTTGGCACACTGAAGCCTCAGTTCTGGATTCAAACCGCCTTGAACAATGGGGAATAAATTTTGGCAGTGAGGTTTTTTGTGAGCTGCGATGCACCGGTCCAGCCATCTTAGTGTTCTAGAAGACACAGTTGTATTAAGTTTTTTCATACAACAGAGCAACATAGTATAATTGAAATTGTTATACCTATGCATGGCTTCCTCAACTCTGGGTCCTGTTACAGTGCTTGAAACCACGTCGTCTAATTGCATTATGATGTCAGCACCAATAGAATTCTGCATGTCTATGCATTTCTCTGGTGTGAGTAGGATTTCCTTTTCATTGTCATAAGGAGAGCGAAATTTTACCCCGTCTTCACTCACTTCAGACAGTTTGACTAAAGACACCATCTGAAATCCGCCACTGTCCTGTAAAAAATAATGCACATTTTAATACAAGAAAACACATATCCACATTATTGTTTTTGTTTTCAAATAATTCCTAAAAATTTAAAATACTTTATAATGTGTTATTAAGTGTGAACATTTCTTATGATATGCATATATTCGATTCTCAATGCACATATTAATTATATAATTATATTCTAATTAACACTCTAATCAACAGCAAGTATGGACTGCGCCCTCTCGCGTCGGCATTTGGAAACAACATTGGAACTTACAGTTAGAAGTGCACGTTTCCAATTCATAAAGGTATGTAGTCCTCCAGCCTTATCGACGACATCGTCACCCTGCACAAAAATAAATGTAAGTATTATCATTATCAAGAGTGGATGAAATTATAGGTCATTATTTAGGCATCAATTATTACCGGCCGCATGCCCAAATGATACGTGTTGCTCAGCATTATTTGCACATTCAATTTTTCAAGTTGAAACGGCAACAAACCCTTCAGAGTTCCCTGAGTACCAACTGGCATAAAAACTGGAGTTTCGACTACATGATGCGGCAGTGTCATAAGAGCCGTGCGAGCTCGTGAATCCAAGCATTCCGCTAAAATGTTGAAATTCAACGCGTGTTTCGTGCTTGCAGCTGCCGCCATTTTTAAAATCATAGAGTAATCGATACACACCGATGCGTATCGTCCGGCCGTGTCGTGTATCGATAGATATCGCGGGTTTTAACAACATGGAACTGAACGAGGATGTGGATGGTGCTTTCGAATCGGAAACGTTTGAAAATAGTATCAAATGGGTGCCTCTAGCAATAACACATGTAGAATATCCTCAAGGTGATGTTTCTCAATAAATTCGTCTGTTTTAATTAAATTAAGAGTTACAAATTGAGGTCTAAAATCAATAAAGTCTATACGTTCACACGTGTACGACTATAATTTAATTTTCTAACGTGCAAAAAAGGTATAATTTTCGCTAATATTTACTTGTACGTCTGACTTGTTTACTATTCATTGGAGTATGTGTTTGCAGACCTACCCCAATGAAACTGTATATTTTAATTGTATACCTTAAAAATTAAATTAGTATATGCATGTCCCATATTTCCATTTATAATTAATCCTTTCTTTAAATATTTCATTTCTAAATTTGAAATTTTAATTATTATGTACTATTATTTGTATGTAAATATGAAATTAATTTATATTGTTATTTTTAAATATTTAATTAATCTGATCAATTATGGAGCACAAATATAATATACAAATAATTTGATTTATCCTCAACCCACGCATATGATTTTTATTGTATAAAATGACAAATTTTGTTATAAATATAAAATGCAATTAAAGTAGGCGGATTTTTTAAATTTTATAAGAAAATACTATAGCATTGTGTGATATTGGATTGTAAACTTATATAATATCTTTATTTTTATAATTTATAGGAGATTGGTTTGGGAAAATACTGGCGATTTCCAGTATGATGCCTCTTGTCATTTTAACCGGATTCATCACTTTGATATTATTCCGCCGTGATCTCCATACGGTACTGATATTTACGTATAACTGGTTAATTAAATTGATAAAACCTTCACTAAAACCGGTGATATTAACATTTTCCAGATTAGCTTTTTCTGTGGAACAATCCTCAATGAAGTTATCAACTGGGTCTTGAAGCACACCATAAGGGAAATGAGGCCTTGCAGAGGTTTTAAATTTAATACAAATACTGTAACATTAAAAAGTTCAACGCAATCAAATTGACATTATATAACGAACCATATTTCAGGTAGAGAAACTGTTTACTCCGAGTACGGAATGCCATCGAATCACGCACAGTTTATGTGGTTTTTTGCCACTTACATTGTATTCTTCGTGACGATCAGGTGAAACTGCAAATTTAACATTTGCATATAATGCTGAATTGTTTCACTCACATTTTATTTGACAGGGTTCATCACGTCAATAACAGTACGCTAATTGACAACGCGTGGAAGATTGTGGCTACCGTCGGAGTTATTTGGAGTGCGGCCGCTGTTTGTTACGGCCGGTATGCTATATGAAACCCAAGATGAAACCAAAAAAAATAAGTTTCAAGTCGAATTATATTCTGTGATTATTGTATTTTTGTAGAATATACTTGCATTATCACACGTGGGGCCAGATCACGTGTGGGGCCATATTGGGATCCGTCCTTGCATGCGGCTGGTTTGCGGTGATGCAGCTTGTCCTCACACCGTCTTTCCCCATTATTGCCTCTTGGTATGACATTTTTCTCTACAATTATTACAAATGTTATATAAGGAAGGATTACAAATATATTTATGTGAATTGCACATATAGGCCACTTTGTGAATACCTGATGATCAGAGACTCCACACTCATACCAAATGTGCTGTGGTTCGAATACACAAGTTATCGAACTGAAACAAGGTGAGGATAGCATTTTCTGTGTTGTGGAAAATGCACGTAAGAAATGTATTTTTACCATGTTTACCTTGTAATACAGTCTGTTTGATCAACTTGATTTCAGAACCAGGCATCGCAAACTGGTATCGATGAGATCCCAGTGAAAACATACGTCCAAGAAAACTTTGCCAATCGCCCATTTACAATTCGCCAAGTTGATGTCCACATACTGGCCAGCATTTTCCATCCAAGAACCAAAAGCACCATTTCCGCACAGACCGTTTTTAACAAATACGATTACTATATCGGCTATTGTTACTGTTACAGTTGTTATTTGTATGTGTATTGTCTGGGTAGAAGATTCACATAAGCAAGTACATCGTTATTATCACTTTTAATCCACAATGACATGCATTTTCAGTACACAAAGCCCTGTAAACTGTGTTTTTGAATTAATAAATGGTGATATTTTCACAATTTCTGTTTACTTTTGAGATTAAACAGCTTAAAGATTTACCAGTCAGAGCTCAACAATTAAAAATTAAAAAGCAAAACAGGTTACATACGTATAAAACACATTTCTAAATCATATATTTTATACATGACACCATTAAACACTGCAGTTTAATCTTCAATTATACCTAACCGACACTTTGAAATGTATTTGTCATAGTAGTAATTTTCTGGACAGTATTTTCCATTCTTTCTGCGCGCTGGTTGTACAATGTATTGTTGATGCTAAGTAATTTTACACAACTTTAGTCGGTTGCATTCAACAGTATGTTGAGCGAAATTATAAATGTATTTACTTACTAGTGCATTGGTGAATTTTATATCCTTTACAACGTCATTTTCTTTGGATTCATGCACCAACTCAGCATTCAGTGCAACAATAAACATTATGAATATAATAACCATATGTTTTGCATAGATAACTGTCATTTTTCAAGTTCTGAAATATCAAAGTTTGTTAAATACATACAATACAGATAATGCTTTACCATCTGTAGCATATTACACACCTATAGCTGTACGTCCCAACCAAGAATATGACATAAAATAAAATATAGAAATTGGATATGTGCTTTTATGTCGAGTACAGTTTCCTTTTTGCTGTTAAACAACAGGAAGTGACGTGCAAAATTGTTTTCTACTTTAGTTAAAATATTTACTTGATACCCAGAATTGTGCATTGAAAAGTAATGCCAAAGAGTGACTTATAAAATATAAGCAACCATCACCCTCTTAAATAGCCACCACCGTAAATAATTACTTAGAAACTACATGTAATCATTTCCTCCTGAATCGGTATCTGAAAACTGTAAATAATAATCATATAAATAAAGTGTGTATTCAGATCATAAATCCAGAATACAAATTTTTGATGTTATATTACTTTTGGCATGCAACGTTCACGTTTTTCATCCCATATTTCCTGATATGGGCACCTCTTTTCCTGGCATATCAAACATTCTGCATAGTATGTATCACCTGTATCACCAAGAGTGGTACTATCACTCGTAATCGATTGCTTAAAATTGTTATTCAAATATTGGACATAAGAAAATTACAGATTTCTGGAAAATTGTAATATTTCAAGTCTGCCTTACTTGAAGTCTGTCTATTACGTTGGTATTTGTTGTCACAGTTACACATATTCCCAAGATAAGTAAAATTGTTAAATTTATATGTTCCATTACAAATATCAAATTTTAAAATTTACAATGCAATAAGCAGATGTCAGTGTGCACTGTATGTAAGTTATATCAAGAGTGTATCATATGAGCATGCTATGTACATATTCAAGGTTGGCTTATTATTATTGTTGTTGCAGAAACCCAAAATCAGTTGGCAGTGTGTCATTAATTATTTTGCAATTATATACAGATCGATATTTCAAATTAAATACGTATGACAAAACAACTTTGTAATACTGTATAGCTATCATATTACACCGACTATATTTTAGGCAGCTTAACTTAATCTGGTGTAACCTAAACATCACCATGATTAATAAACATACTTATGTAAACTACAATGCTTCATCTGAAGCTGTATTTAATTAGGAAGAGTTGACTGTCTCAATAAACTTGGTGAAACCAGCACAATTAAGTTCATACAACACATAGTTGAGTTTTGGAGAAACAATTATGACAAAAATGGGATGTCTGCATACAACAGTAAAACGTGACATCATAAAATGCATGATCTTTCAAATACAAAACTTCCTCTAATATATTCGCCGGATTTTCCCAATGATCAAAGTACCGGAAATATCAAATGATTATAAACATATATTTCTGGTTATGACAAACTTCAACTCACTTGAATTTTACACTGGTTCCACTGTGTTGTCATGCATGACTAATATATGCTATTGCCAATTAATGCAGTAGTACGTTTAGAACATTTGAAGGTTATATTGTATAGGAATATAACCGGATGCCAGCAACTATATTTGCATCACTAGCACTTGAATCTATGCCAATACATTTCTTACAAACAATCTCTCGTGTCCGCTGTGATGACCATCACACCACTAATAACTCACAAAGTACAGGAAGCGCAAATAACTTGTGCCAAAACTGACGTCAACATTTAATAGACATTATTTTATGTGTATAATGACATGCAGTAATATTCTTGGTGTTCTTCATGGAATTCACATTCATATATTCATTTGACACCATATATTTAGCATATAGGTTACTGTTCATTGCCAAGGAATTGTGTCTCTTGTAATTTGACATCTCGAAGAAATCTGAATATTCTTCTGCAACCGTTTCGTGTCCGACGATAACCAAATGGACACCGGTTGGTCCCACAAAGTAAACACATCGTTTTGATCGCACATTCTTGAACATCAATCAAAGATGTCAGCATAAGCAAAAGGATGCAAAACTGTGCAGTCTTCATTATAAGGATATATCTTGTGATCTACAGAACAAACCGTTTTTACCTCTTTTACCATGAACATTAAATGCTATTGTGATGTACTGAAATACTCACTGACACTATTTGAGACACGCGAAGTGATCAGATTCTTGTTGAACAGGTAATAATTTCAAGAGATATAATTCTTATTGCATCAGTACAACTTGAGTCGATGCTGCTGCAACTTCAAATGGGCTTATTAAACTTATTTGTGGAGTTTTGTTACTCATGGCATTGTATGCCAATATATATTCCAGTTATCCTTGTATGGTTCTAGTGAATAATCCCACATATTGGTCACAATGCTTTATTAAGCTTCCCAGGAACATAGATGCAAACCAAGATATCAGCCACACCAAACTTTCTCATTGCTCATACAGTACTTGTAAATAACAAAAAATGTCAATGCATGGCTACATAATTTTAATAACGAAAAATGTAGCAAATTGCTTGAAAATGGTACATGAAATGATGGGGCCTATATTAGGCCAAGGAGATTAGGCCGAGCGCAAATAATGATTCATTTCCTAAACTTCGAATACGGATCTATTTGATATCATGAATCTAAAAAAAGCTCAAAATCTATGTGAAAGGCATCTCTAATTACTATTGTTAGCTTGCACTTTGCAACAATAGCGAAATACGTCGATGAAATTTAATACTGAACTAAAATATAGAAATACAGAGTAACACTTGTTCACAATGTCGAGGTTCAAACGGGAGTGACGAGTTTTTCCACTTGGTTCGTCTAAGTTCTCTCAAGGTTTATGATGGCCACGCCTATAGCCCTTCTTAGAAACAGCTCTGACATGAATGGCTTATTGTACTGCTTTTATGACTATGTTTTCGAGTTTCGAGCATTCAAGGGCATGTGCCCAAACTTAGCCGAGGCGAGTACCGAGGCGAGTACCGAGGCGAGTACCGAAATAGAGTGCGATTTCAGCAAGAGTGCGAAATAAAGTAAACAAACGAACGAATTTAATATTACGTGTGTTCAATCGGTTATTAACGTTAAGAAAATGCGCGAGATCGTTCATGCAATACGAGGTACCATGGCGAGGAACAGGTCAAGGACTGGAGGCTGGAGAGCAGGGAAGTTTAACAATAGGGTGTGGGCTATTGTGATAAAAATAGTTTCTACATTATATTCACCAGTCAATTTTCTCTTGTGGAAATGAAAAAATATTTGGAGACCACTGTCAATCATAACTGTAGTTTAACCCAGAGTGGTTTAACATATACTACTGTAGAACATATGTATATGCAAATATCACATTTGTTTATTTTGCTTAGCAACGGTTGCCAGGGGTTACAGCGTTCATAGTGATACAATTGAACCACAGCTGGTTCAAATACAAAATATATATACAATATGTCCCCGAAGAAGGTGAAAAAAGCAGGAAAAGGAAGTAGCAGCAGCAAGAAACGGGGGAAAGGAAAACACAAAGATGAAAGTTCCCCAGACAAGTTGACAGAACTGACCAAAGAGACATTTCAATTGCAAATTGAGGAATTGAAGGGCAGGGTTTCTCAATACAAGAGCCAATGCCGGCAACTGGAAACCTCAGCTACAGAACTTCAAGAAGAATGTTCTCACCTGGAGGAGGACAAGCAAGGTGTTGTGTCATATCTCAAAAGACTTCTCTTCCAGAAGGAACACGAGGTTACAGAGCTTCAAGAGCGCCTCAGTGGATTAGCATCCGCACGGGAAGCCGATGCGGCCATCAACGCCAAAGTTTTGCAGACCATGAAAACAGACTTCCAGGAGACCAAGGATCAGCTGACAGTTGAGAATATGGTCCTTGGTAAGCATCTTACTGCACCTGTAAAAATTCACATGAAAACAATATGAATATATTTTATTATTGCATCATACAACCCACAATGTCATAAAAACAAATTATCTACCTTTTCAGTTGAAGGTTGTTAATCAGTTCTTGTTATCCAGGAGGAAAACTGGCATCTCTCGAAGAATTCAAAGCCCAAAAGGATGATATATTGGCCAAATTCACTGCCATGAAATGCAAGTTGCAAGAGCAAGAAGACAATCACCGTGAGATAATCCACAAGATTGAGAGGGACAATGTCCTAGAAAAAGAAAAGTAATAAATTCATATCAAATTCCTTCTCAATGCTTCGTTCACAAATAGCATTTGAATTGATACTGACATTAAAGACTGAAGAAGGAGGTGCTGCAAATGTTGGAGGACATCGCTGCCAACTTCCGCAACATATCCAACAAACAGATGGCAGAAACAACCAGGAGATCCTTGCAGGAAAATGCAGCACTTGGAGTGCAAGTGACCCGATTGAGGGAAAGACTTGAAGGTGTGCTGAGGACCAATGAACAATTGCAAGACACTGTGCGTCTTTTGAGGGAAAAAATTGTATTCTTGGATGAAGAAGGAAAGGAAATGACAAGGAGGAACTTGGTTCTCACTAGAGTTAGCCCACCATTTACTAGCAGTTATTAGCCATAGATACGAGAATGCTTATACATACTCTGAATTGGCACGCATTTTTTTCACCAGAAAGTTACAACATTACAGAAGAAACTGAGTGAGCAACAGGACCAGCTTGAGGAGCAGACTCAGTTTTCTTCCACACGAAGAAGTGAAGAAGAATTTCAGGGTCTGCAGTCAAAAGTATGAATAATCTACATGAAGACACACTGATAATATTAATACATGACTGGATCAATGTTTGGCAAACTATTACAGTTGGCAGCAGCTGAAAACCAGTCCAAGCTTCTTAGAGAAACAATAACAATAAAGGAAGCAGGCACTTGCAAATTGAATATGGATTTGGAAAAGGCTCTTCGGGAAAAGGACAATTTGCAAATGATCACTGCACAAGCTGCCAGAGCCATTCAAGACAGTCTTAATTTGGTAATACGAACTTTTCATAAACATGAAAAAAGAATAATTTGTAATAGTGGTCTTGGAAATTGTACAGGTATCTGAAGAAATGGACAGTGATGATGAAACTAGGTCTAAAAGAGAAACATTGTTAACAAATGTCCTCGAGATTCTCAATTATGCCACAAGAACAGAGAACAGCACTGAATGGCAAGTCATTTAATCATCAATTTCCAAATAATTATAAACTTACTTGCATAATCCTATATGAAAAACGATTATTATTATAATTTGCTAATTTTATATAACAATATACTATCAATGCAAGTTTACTGCAATTGCAATTTCACAACATAGCATAAACAACGTCATTGCATTTAGCAGGCCGGTTGCCAAATATAATTTGGGAGATTTGGGATTGATACCAAAGAAAGGGAGAATTAGAGGTAAAAGTTCGCTTCGAGGGACATCAACCTCGGCAACTCAAACAGATAAGGTAACATAACCATTTAAATGTTGTATACGATATATTTGTGTTCTAAATCGACATAAATCACAGAGTTCCAACTTGACTGTCCGAGTGTTACCGTCAATCTTCCCGCACTCGGAGACATCTTCCGCAACAACAGCATTTAGGATTCTTCACGACTCTGGAGTGTCCACACGAGCATTTAACAGTGCAGGCACTGTAATAACTCACAGGAATGCAAGTGGGCTTCATTAAAATCCCCCGAAGTGTTTTGTAGCAACATGTTACTTCATTGTTCCGTCTACATGGGCCAAGCACTTCTCCTAAATAACTCTTCTCCACTCATCGCTCATGATGTAATTTGGTTTGCATCCAGACCCAATATTTGCAGCACATATATGAAGTAACAGTGCAGTATAAACAGGAATCGTCTGCAAAAAAACGAAGGAGCACACTGAAGATTATTACATTTTAAGAACAAGTGCAAGAAAAAATAATTATTTAACCTCCAATACATAGTTTTTGTGTGAATATAACTGAATTATTTGGGATATAAAAATGTAACGTTTTTAACCATATCAAAATTAGACTAGATTGTCTCAACTGTGTGGCAATCTAAACAGCCGCGTGATACGGTATAAAATATTTAGCCGATTAACATCGACTTACTGTCCTCACTTGAGCCAATCGTCATCATCTTCATCTAGAAGGTCATCAAATAGAGGAGGAGGTTGCGGCTTCCAACTCTGATTTACAAATTACATGATTTTATTACACACACACATGTGCACATGCATACATTAAAACAATACCTCATCAGAAACTGATGTCACACTTGCTTCACTTGAAGCTTTTTTCTCACTTTCTTGTCCTGTTGCTTCTGTAACATGCAATTGCTCTGGAACTTCTTCATTGGTAACTTCCTCGTGCCTCGATGCGAGTTCAGACTTCACTTGTCCTGTATTTTCTTCTCGATCATCTGCTTGTGTTTCTTCTACGGTCACAGCTTGTTTTCCTTCTATGGCAACATCTTTCTTTTCTTCCACGGCCCTTGAATTCTGACTGGCTTCATTCTCTTGTCTCTCCAGAAGATGCAATGTTACATCCTAAATAGAATGCAACCATTAATTTACTGCTACACCAAATGTTCGCAAGAGTAGATTCAAAAAGACATTGATTTTTAAATTAATATACTATTTTATATTTTCTAAAACATAAAGCACTTTCTCACCCGGATGGTTGCAAGCAGAACTTTCTGAACCTCGGAGCCTTGGTAAGTTTCATCCACTACAAATTCCCTCCTGAGTGCACCATACACACCGTTCATAACTTTTTTAATCTATTTGAATACAGCATTCTTAATCAATAAATTAACTCAAGAGTCATCTCAGAAAGTTATAACCTCTGCAACAACATCCACCGAAGTCGGTTTTTCACCATCGCCTTTTTCCATTTCCAACAAAGAAATCTTCTCTTCATACACTATAACAGAGTCTTTCAACAAATTCTCGGCATCAGATAACTGACCCTTTAGTGTTTGTATTTCCGTATTACACAATTCCTAAAATTACAAATTGTATTAGTGTTTTACAATAAAACAAAAATTTATAACCTAATTGTTATATAAATAAGTAAAAACCAATTACCATCTGTTTCTCAGTGCTGTCTAATTTGACTTCCAATAATTCATTTTCGCTTTTCAAAGATTCAACTTGTTTTATATATTGCTGCTTCACTTCATCCAATGCATTTGATTGATCGGTCTTCAATTCTTCTTCCTGGGAAGTCTTAAAAAAATTACCACCAATTAACAATAGCCCATTATTATCACAATCTCAATATCAATGCCATACCTTGTGATTAATATCCTTAGCTTCAAGCTCATGCAATCTGCTTTGAAGTACAGTAAGTTGCTCCTATGTACATATTCACAATTTGTACAGCTTTAAAAACAGGCAGTGTAACTATGTAGAACTTCGATAGCATCTTAAACATATGGTAGATTACATATTTTTGACTCACACGGTCTTAGAAATTAAGAATCCACAAGCAGCACATTTGGAGTCAATTAAATCAAACTCGGTTAAAAATATACTTGAAAAAATAAATATGATATTATATCACTTACTTCGTGCTGGCTTTTCAAATTCTCATTTTCCTGACAGGCAGTAGAAAGGTCTTCCTTTGATTTCTCCAATAAATTGGATAATTTCTTCTCAAGTATTTCTTTTTCCGCACGCAATTCAAAAATAATTGTCTCGTTTGACTGTGATGTGGTGCTTTGCAATTGATTCCATTGATGTCTTTCCTCTGACATTTGCTTCTGTGCAGCTGTTTCTTTCGCCTCCAATTCTGGTTTAATGCAGATTTCCATTTTCTTAATTTGCTTAAATTGAAACCTTACAGTACAAAAATTCATACCCGAGACTTTTAGTCGCAGTGTCCCTAGTTCAGATTCATATCTATCAGACGTTTCCCTCATAGATTTCAATTTCTCTTTCAATTGTACTTCTTGGTTTTCATTTATACTCAAACGAGCTTTCAATTCAGTCAACTCCAAAGTTAATTTAGTCTGTGAAATGATGATACAATCCTTTAGAAATCACATATATACATAACTTGACAAAAACATCCAACATCTGCACCTTTTCTTGCTCCAATTGAAATATGCGGTTTTGAGATTGAGCAGTAGACATTTGTAAAGATTCACTCTGCTGGAAGAACATGTTGTTGCTCTGCTCGAAAAACCTAATTCACAAGGTCCCATTAAATGCATACTACTTATTGAAATGTGTATGATTAGGTCGTCACCTCTGATTCTTCTGAAGAAGTTCTGAGATTTTATCGGATTGCATCTCCAGTTTGGCATTCTTCTCGGAGATTTCTGCTTTCATTTGTTCATTATCTTGAATAATTTTCTGGATGCTGCGAGCAAGGATCTCGGTGTCCATTGCAGGCAACGAAGTTGCACGTTTGTCAGAAGTTCCAACAGACATGTGGTCCAACTATGCAATTTAAATTACGAATATGTTCTTATACAGGAAATTTACCAAGTACTACTCTATATTTTATTTGGCAATAAGCTCACCTTGCTCATCACCTGATCCAACTTGTCAGTCACTTTGGCAACAGACATCCTCAACTCCACATTTTGAGTTCTGACTTCTGCCATGAGGACCGGGACATGAGCATCGATTCCGGAATTAGGGGCGAATGATTGTGTAGCAAAAGTCTGCTGTGGCATCAGGGCATACGGCTAGAATAAGAAAAACCCCTTTGGTAGTTGTTGCAACATCTTCGAACAATTTATAACGGAAATATTAAAATATTCACCATATGAGGCTGTCCCAAGTGACCAAGTGTCACTTGTGGCTGCTGTTGAGGATATGTCGTCATCTGGTAAAAAGGTGAACCTGAGAACCAAAGCATACGGCAGTTGAAACTACATTTCTAATCGCAATAAAACGAAACGCTTAAATGAAGTACACGTTTGGAAATATAAAAATATGGCTGTGAAATGCGTGCAGCAAAACACTTTAGTGCCAACAGGCAATATGCCAAAAGATTAGATAAATATTTTGATTTCAACATCACAAATTTGTCACAGTCAAGAGGAATATACTATATAACAAAACTGAATTTAGTAATTTTCAACATTGTTAGTGTAAAATATCGCAGTGTTTAGTCAATAAAAATAACTTGTAATACATAAACTGATGACGCAGCATTGGATATTTCTCGTTTTACATGTGGGTGTATGCAAATGGTTGTTTTCTCAATACTGACTTGCAATAATTTAGTACTTCTCTGTACATGTAATTATTAGTACATTACAATTCTTTTCACCTTGCTGAGGAATATTATGAACGGCTTGAGTTTGAGTCCGAGTTGGGGACGCGGCTCTTTGTCGGGGCCTTGGCGCGGGTCTACTCGGCCTCGGTTCCGGGCTGGATAATTTTGGAGATGCCCGTCCCTCAAATTCCCCAGACACATCATCCTGCAACATTTTAAACTCCACTTTCAGTCACACGCCAGCACAAAGAATTGAAAAAAAGCTTATTATATACATATAGTACCTCCGTTTCCGATTCACTGCTCAGTCGCGCAGGAACCGCACCACGCAACGGAAGCATCGGTTGACCCATCTTTGCCATACGAGAAATTATCTTCGCCTTTTTATCGGTCTTTGAAGTCTTCACAGAAACAAAAACATATATTACCCAAGCGGAAACGCAGAATCGTATATTCAAGCTCAATCAACGCATAATTAGGATTCCCGAAATGTTAAATATAACAATTTTTCTGCCACCCTGATTTTTAAATATTATACGCATTTAGTATAGTACTTACATGACTTAGCTGTTCTGAGATTGATGCAACCCTGGCTTTGATGCTTCCATCATCTGCTGAACTAAAAATATATAACTTTAACTTTGCATGTAATCCAGTACTTAAATGGCATTACAAAGTACTATGATAATAACCTGTGAGATGGATCAGGAGAATTCGCCAATACAGCTGATAATTCAACGTTTTGTGGCATGTTTACATCAACAATTTTCATTTCAATAGCAATTGGACAATTCTGGGGCACTTTGCCTTCCAGTCCTTTACTTCCATACCCCAAACTTGCCGGAATTAAAATAATACGGTGTCCACCTACTTTGCACCCTAACACTCCTTCTTGCCATCCCTAACAATTGAATGAAATCAATATAAAACCTACTACTTTCAACTTCTTGCTGAAGTGCAACTCAGATGCAGATTTCACCTTTATGATTTTATTATCTCCCAATTTTAGCAGTGTTGAGTGTTCCACAGCCAAATCGCCATCAAACACCTGAAAAGTTTTGGTTTGCTGTAACAGTACTAAAAACACTACACAGTTGACAGAATATTCAAACCTGTTACTTACTTTACCAAATCGCTGGTTATCTATAATAGTACCACAGTACTTCACGTATAGGTTATCATCTTCCTTCACAGGATTTCCATCACAAAATACCAAATCCTGAACAGTTACTTTTTCATTGGAAGTACCGCAGCTGTTGAACTTCGCAAGCGCAACCTTTAATAAAATCAATGCTTATAAATGGTGGAAAAGTACTAAATGATTTAATTTTAGCACAATAGTAAACAATACTTGTTTTGCAAAGTCAATGGAGTTGGCTTCGCTATCAAAATTAATGGACCAATTTTGGCGATTATCATCGTAAAAAGTGGCATAATTGTTGTTTTGTACCTATATAATATAATACGCAACAGTTTACAAAACTCGCTTTCTTTTTATACATGCAGTGCTAGTAATCTATAGAATACATATGCGTACAGTATACTGGAATGTTGAAGAAAAACCTGCAGCAGTTACAGCCTGTTGCTTCCCTTTGAAAATCAGCAAACTGTACTGGATATGAAAATAAAAACAAGCACCGCCACAAATTACCACACAAAAGTCCTTAATTATCTAAAAACATGTTTCGTTTTAAATATATGTATTAAACATGTAATATATAGGTAATAGTTTCTGCATATTGACATTATAGAATTCCCAAATTAATTTTCACACAGCGCAATGACAAATTTTAAACTTTTATATACTATTTTATTGATTTATAGATATACTCACACTGCAAGTAGATTTATTTCCTACAATTGCTACTCCTAATCTGCCCTGCTCCACGTATTTAGTGCCATCACTGTTTATGCATAGTAACACGTGTATTAAATCCTCTTTTGATAACAATTAATTACACACATTTTTATTTTTAAAAACAATCACAAAGAATGCAGCGAGGTATATCGGCCCCTTCACATACAAATTCATTCATTCACTGCATTCATTTGCTTCAGACACCTGAACTTACTACTTATATGCTCTGACAACTGTTGCATGTATCGATTGAACAGCAGAATCTTGATTGGCCGCTTCCTTCGCTGAATTTGAATTATTTAGAAACGCAAAAATTAACAGTCGATATTACGCAAATTATCTACAAACTTTACTATGAGATCGTGGTTTCTTGCCGGGCTGTTTCGGTGCCGTGTACATTAAACTTTGGTTTCCCGAATGCATCAAAGTATGATCTGCTTCAAACAACGTTGCCAACTTCGTCGAGCTTCGGATAAAATTCATAACGATCAAATTTAATTAATATGAAGTTCGAACGTATACGATCACATGACGCGATCACATGCGCACACCGCGATCCTTGTTTGATTTACCTCGCAGCGGCCGAGAAATCGAGTTCATCGTCATCAGTAGCAAACATGGCTCCAATAAAATACTAATTCTACTTATCTAATCGTAAGTGAACTGTATATGCGTAAACTTTGGATGTTTGCTTTTGCCTGATGACCAAAGTGAAGACATCCACCAAAAAGCAGGCCTAACATGGCTGGCTACTAAGTGGGCGGCCTCAAGGGGGCGGTCTGAGTGGAGACAATGCGTTTCATTGGTCCGTTTAATTTCCATAGACGAATCACATATTGTCTGTATTTCATTCAAGCAATCTGAATCACGCCTCCTTTGTGATGTCACCTCGCGGGAATTTGAAATGTGAAACTCTTATCCGAACAAGATGAAATGTCCACATGTTGGAATATTCCTTGATCTAATCAATGAGATCTAACAATATTGAATAAAAAAGTGTTCTGAAATTCCAAAAATGATCAGATGGTGTCACTAATCTCATAAGCATATACAATGCTCACGGAACGTTTAGTTTATTGAAATGCATACAGAATTTGCAGTCCCAGAACAACTGGTTTCAATAAATACAAATTTATTAGACTTTATTCTCCAAGATGTAGCAATTTTAACCAGAATCTATTATTAACCAATATTTGCACAAATTGCACAGTGCAAACGCACCATTGTTAAAATAATATGTAATTAATAACTCAAAAACAACACCGCGTATATGCACAAGTACTGTTCTTAACAAGTTTTACAAGAAAAGGACCAGTTGCCACCTTTTCGATCTTTATTACGCAGAGGTAAATCAATAATCCAGATAAATTACACATACAATTAACACAAAAAACTTAATTGTACAGATATTTGTGCAGTATGCAATTCAAACAAAAATTGATTTGCAGATGTTGGACGAGGTATACATTAAGTGAAAAATCATAACGATATTATCTCATACACCAAAATGACAGATGCAATGCGGCACATACTTTTTATAAAAAATTTCATCTTCACAGTTCTAAAGTTTCAGGTCTGCGAATAAAAACCGAACAGGTGACAGCCACCAGCCACGTACCAAGAGGAAGCATTTGAAGGTGGAATCGCTCCTCCGCAAGAAACTCATCTTCCCGCGGAGAACATATCATATGCTGACAAAAATGGCCAAAACAAGAAACAACCCACCACTTACAAATCCGCAACTGCATCATTTATTCTCGTGATTTTGATCACGTTGGGGCAAGAAACGGAAACGAAGGGCTACCATTTCTTTTTGTGAGCGTCCATTGAAACGCCACCAGCACCAAGTGATACCACCATAAGAAGACCACCAACGACAGACATGGTCTGAAAGAAGTCGTACTTAAGGAAGTCCCGCATGGCCTTGTATGCCGGCACTGTCCAAAAAGCATTCTGATAGAAGTTGAGCAAAGTCAGCCACAGAACCAGAATGAGAGCCGAAAGTTTGGTTTTGTAGCCGATTGTGACGAGAACCATCAGGGCAGAACCCACCACGTTTTGCACCACCTGCAGGAACGACAGGTCAAAGTGAAGTAGGGTGATAAACATGAAGACGATCAGGATTCTTCCGGTCAGCTGCAAGTAGTTTTTCGGCTTGTTGTCACCCATGGATGGTACCCCGGCAAACAAGCTTCGACCTTCCACCCGGCTCTCGGCAAGTAACAGTAGCAGGGCTCCGATAAGTGACAGGTTCCTACATAGTGGTCATAGACAATTTCAAAATCCAAACGTCATAGTAGTGCATCAGATTGCATTGAAGCACTACATACCTGAGTAGGAATTGTACGTCCCAGAGGATGCTATACGCAATCGTCTGCAAGATGACTATAAAGAAGAGGAGACCGCATGCGATGGGCACTTGGAACCGACCGAGAACCATCACGCAACCGGCTATCTGGCCCAGCATGTTGAAGATGACGAACATGGTGGCCAGTACGATGCCACAACCCCAGGAGATGTCCATGTATTCTCTCTGTTCATGCCACTGTACCCACATTCTGATGCCATCTTCCAGAAATGTGCTTATCAGGCACAGGCGGGCAATGTGTGGTAAAACATGCTTTCCATGCCTCACAACCTGCAGAAAAGTGTATCAATTGTTGTATATTTACATACATATTACAATTCCCTACTGGAAATATTCATCACATGATGGTTCCATGATGGTCTGTGATGGTTCATGGTGGTGCGTGATGGTGTGTGATGTAACCATCAGCAACCATCAGGAACCATCATGTGGTGTGTTATGAGATCCATAGATCACTACTATGTATAAATGTGTACAATTGCTCTCAACAAGAAAAACCCTTTCATTGCTAAATGCTGCCATTGTAATAAACGTTTGAAAAATATTACTATTTTGTCCGTTTACTTCCTGTTTGAACGAATAGCCTATATACATATCACTGTTGTACTCGTTTTAACAGGCTTCTGTATCAAATCTCTTTTATAAATGGGTCACTTAAATTCCTCTCTTCCTAAAAAAAAATCAAAACTCAAAGTTTAAAGCCAATCACAAACAAAAACTACAACGTTATACACCTTTAAAATCCAGATGACCTTCAATTGTTAAATTACGCAATACTGATATCTTGTAAAAACCACATGTAACCTCCGACCTTTAAAATGGCGATCTAAAAGCGGTGATATGGGTCACACTGCTCCTTATTCTCAGGGACAATCAAATTCTTTATGGAACTATTAAATTGTGATTTTTCTATTTCACACATATTTAATACAAAAACAACAGACCCATAAGGTCAAATTCCGCGTAAAGACATTCGTAATCTCGAAACGGCAACTTTCTTGCGTTGCAATTCTTTTCGCGCAATATTTGATCGAGAATTCCATTGACCCAACATGCAGTTCGAGCAACAATATTGCGAGCAATAATAAACCTTGCAAGAAACTTGCGCAGGAAATAAAATTATATTAAAATTGCCCAAAATGAAACGCTTAAAATAACAGTTACAATTGTTGTTCGTAATAGTTGAAATTCGCTGTAGTTAAAGTATGTTAATTAAAAACACTGTACATTTGACCGCAATTTCAAGAAAATACGCATCAAAATATATTTTGATGCAAATATACACAAGATCGCGCAGTACATTGACACTTCAAATGTCAATCAACACACTACATTATCCCGTTTATTACCTTTTCTGCGATATCCTCTGCTTTACTTAATAATTCCTTCTGGGGTACCATTTTTCGCTGCAGTTGGCAGCTTTTTCGCCGTCCACAGCGCCGACACGTTGGCTTGATGAAAGAACGACACAATCTTCCCACCAAACGAACATCACCCCTCGGACCTCCTTCGAGTCAACATTGGTCCAATACAGGAAACTGCATAATTCTGGGTGGGGTGCAACTCTGATGAAAGTAACGGCACTGGTGCCACGTCTCGATCAAGTCTCCTATTCGTCTGACGTCACAAACGGGACAATAAACTTACATGAAAACGTCTGGAAACGTGTAATATAAAGTAATAATTATTGTTTCCTGAGTAGTCGAAATAATCCGGTATGCCATATTTTATATGCGAGTGATTCCGGATTATAGATCCGCAAAATTCAGACTTGATCCGCTTCGATTGGCGTTCTACAGCACAAGATGGCTGCCGCTGTGGAACTAAACGTCGCCAGAAGGAAACTCCTAGAAGCTTTAGGAGATGACAGCAAAACGTGAGATTATTTTGCAGTTGATAAAATTAAGTCTGGCTTTCAATGCTATAATTTACATTGCTTTCTTACTCATACAATTTCATATTTTCAGGTATTTCTCTCACCTGAAACTATGGTTTCGACAAAAAGTAAAGTTATAAATTTGGTACAAAAGGTACAACAAAGTAAAACGTATTTTAATTGCAATTTTCCTGTTATTCGTTTCAGATGTCAAAGGAGGAATTCGACTGCGAGTCGCGGAAAATGTTATCTAGTGAAGCAGGTGTGAAGATTTATTAATGCACAGACCTATGCCATATACGAAGTGGCTGCAGATACACTGGTGTATGGGGAGTGCCTGCGCTAAACGTACCCAGCCCCAATCAGGGTACCACTAAAGTATGTGCTACTCGTACACTAGTGTATCGCCAGCATTCAGGATCGTAGTACCCTACGTCGCTCGGCCGTAGCGACGCGTTTCGCGATCGCCAGGATATTCGCGACAGTTTAGGCCTAATGAATACAGCGCCATCTATGAGCAACGTTACGAACTTATTTGCCAACTTATTTATTAAATCAGTAAAATGCAAATACAAATTTTGTTTATTCCGGCCGTTTATTCAATCCTACAAATACAATATTACCAATTCCAATTACTAATATATCCCAATTACAAATTACTATGATTACATTTCATATACATTTATTAACAATATCAATATTTAAATATCAGTAAATACTAATATATTTACTCCAAATATACATCAACATAAAATGCAAATACATTTATAATTGCATGCAGGTGGTCACACCAGTCTCTCCTACCCACGGCCCCATTGTAATAATTAATCCTATAAATTCAGGTAAATTGCAAACTTGCTTAACAATGCAACTATTTACAACCTATAGCTACATAGTTCAGCTAAAATTCCATTAAAAAAATTTGTTCTTAAAATTAAAATAACATTTGTCCAAAATAAGGTATGGGTGGGATTTCTATTTGAAGTTAATCAAAGAACTGGTTGGTGGTGGATCATTTATTAACAACAGAAATGTACCTGGTATTTTAGGAACAAAACTCTAGTTGAAATCATTTGTTGTAATTTATCAAAAATCAGATGAGTCATGAATAGTCCATTCAACCCTTTTTGTTAACCTTTACAAAGATTTTCAAGGTCACTGAATTAATTCATTGCACATATTCATTTTAGTACCCTACAGTGTAAATTACAAAGCTGAAGGGTATTGCATGTGTAAATATACTAAGTTTCATAATTTTTATGCGTTCTACTATAAAAATGAATTTGTGTTGATCACAGGTGGCGTTTTATTGTATTTTTTATTCGAACACGTCCAACGACAAACGATTCGTAGGGCAGTTTACAGCAAGGTATATAAATAGTATAAATGTATACGTTCCGAACATGTCTGAACCCCTACTGTTTGCATATTGCACCCTGTTGGAAATACCACCACAGACCACCACACCATAACACACCACGTGTGGTGGTCATGCCAAAAAAATTCAGTAA
>JAQFZQ010000331.1:0-36809 GCA_034696005.1 Glomeris marginata | reverse complement strand
ATGGGAGGGGGGTAAGGGGGGTGGGTTATGGGAAGGGAGGGGGTGGGGGAGGAAGGTTTTATTCAAATTTTCTCCATCATATTTGAATCATTATATTTTTTTTTCGTTTTTTTTATTGTTATTATTTTTTTATATTTTATTGTAAAAAAAAATCTAAAATTGTGAATTTCCCTAGAAAAGTTATTGTATATATAACATAGCTGGTGTATAACTCAACATTTATAATTACAATTAGTAACTCCACCCCCGACTGCCCACCGGATGGAATGTTGCGCGTGTGACGAGGCAAAGTACGAGTTGACTTTCCAGGGCACTTGGAGCAAACACACCCATCCAAAGGATTTCCCTGAACGTTCGTTTCTTTACCAATCCATATATTATACCATATATCACGATGCAGGAACCCATTTTAAACATTTGCGTGCGCTGTTCCAGATCTGTTTGAAACCCACTTCTCGGACATCATCGGGGCATCTCACAACTCGAAGTTCACCATGTGGGCACCTGGTGGGATAGCCACCAAGGGTCTCGAGGATGTGGCCGAGATGGGCTCCAATAGAGCCATCGAGTCTGAAATGAAGCAACAGGCGGACAACATCAGGACCATCATCAAGGTACTTAAATGGACACTTGGCTTCGGCATTTAGCTCTTGTGAAAGTTGGTGTTTATATAACTGGACGTTGGGTTTAGGCTCGTGGGCTCTGGTACCCCAAGTTGAACTCTTCGGCTTTCGCCGTGTTCAACGTCGACCGTCGCCACCATCTAATCTCAGTTGTGAGCATGTTGGGCCCCAGCCCCGATTGGATAGTAGGTGTGAGTGGCTTGGACTTGTGCATCATGGAGAACTGCTCGTGGGTACCTAAGATCGTCTACGACCTTTATCCGTGGGACGCTGGGACTGACAGCGGAGTCACTTACACGGTACCTGTCCTTGCAGAAATTTAAAATGTCGGAAAACAAAAATACAGTTTAACGAGTTTTGCATTGACAGTCCGATGACATAGATACAAATCCAAAGGAACCCATTAGACAGATCACGTCTTCTTATCCGAACAAGTCCGAATCTCCTTTCTTCGATGCTTACGGAGTGCCGATGAAACCGGTGGCCAAGCTCACGGTCACCATGCAACGTCGCTACGAAAAGAGTTGCACCGCACCTGCTTCGGGCCAAGACCCTGAAATCGATATATTTGAAACTGAAAGCCCCGAAGATCCAAGAGGTAAAGCTGGCTTCCTCACACTGTCTTCAAGTAGTTAAATTGTACTGGTTTATTTTCAGTGGAGTGCATGACAACTGAGTGGAGCGAGTACAGCCCATGTAGTGTTACGTGCGGCAAAGGCAAACGAATGGCTACCAGGGCATACAAAAATCACATGAAGGCCACGATGAACATGTGCAAAACCGAGTTGGTAAAGGCAGATATGTGCATGGGACATGCAGGTCACTGCGAGAGCGTACGGTAAGTGAAGCTGCTTTAGACTTTTTTAGGATTAATGAGTGGACACGGAGTTGACCCTAGTGGGTGTTAACAGGTGTGCAACGGGGCCCTGGTCCGAATGGACCGAATGCAGCGAAGAGTGCGGTATGGGCTACAGGACCAGGACACGGCAGTTTCTGGAACGCAAGTCTCGCAAGACGTGTTTCGACGAACTGGAGGAAACCGAACCTTGCAAGGGACCACGCATGAATTGCGAACCTTCCCCCACGGTAGGACCAAGGAGTTGGTAGGACGTTGCACGATGAAGAACACTGCATAAGCTGACAAGTTCCCGTTACGCGCGTTTCAGTTTGACCCCCAGTGCGCAGTAACTCAGTGGTCCCAATGGTCACCGTGCGCCGGGTCGTGTGGCGGCAACGGAGAGACGATGCGTACCAGGATGTACCTTCGTGGTCAGCCTCAAAATTGCAACATCGAGATGATGCAGAAGAGCGATTGCAAGTTGCCGGCCTGCGGTGCCGAACACACGCGTAAGTAACAACTGCTCACGACTAGATGATATTGGATTGCGTTGTGTCACCAATCAGTGTGGTGGTGCTTTCTAGGGAACATGTGCATACATGATAAAGACGTGGGACCCTGCAGGGGAAAATTCGAGCGTTGGTACTTCAACACGTCGACGAAATCCTGTCAACGTTTCACCTACGGAGGCTGCAAGGGCAACCCCAACAAATTCGACACTTACCAGGACTGCAAAGATACGTGTGACATGTCCGCAGGTAGACGATGAGTTGCGATGTTCACGTGACCGATATTAATCCATATTAATCCACTAATCCCATTGGATAACACCACCGGTAAAGCTTACGAACTGTCGAACCGAGTCCCGGCAAGTCCGGTAGTGGTGACTTACACGTTGCGCGACAGGGGCACCGCTCACGTGGACAAACACCACGGACTCGTGTGTGGTAAATAATGTATTAACTGACTAACACAACTACTCAGTACCATTTCTGCTGTACAATTTCACTTGAAAAATGCCCTTTGATAAGATGTTGAGTATTATTTTACAGTGCCTATTGAATCGACTGTGACCAGTCCTCATGATCAAGGTGATCATGACTACATAAGATTGGTCTGTTTCCCCATATGTATATATATTGCTGAATTTCGGTATTTGTTTGTCATTACTAGGAGACATTGTCGACTGCATGGTAACACCTTGGGTCGAGTCAAATCCTTGTTCCAGGACTTGCGGAAAAGGCCGGAAGATTGAGCATCGCATGATCAAGGTTGGTGCATGTGGTATATTTAATATGAAGCTTTATATTTATTGACATTTTTCTGAGCCAGGTATATCCCAAAAATGGAGGCAAAATGTGTCCTAAGAAATTGGCGAGGAAGAAGACCTGCAATTTACCACCATGCCCCAAGAATAAGCATGATGCGAGAGGAATCTGACGCCATTGCCCCGTGTGCAAGGGGACATCGGAATCTCGGTTGACCAATCGACAAAAATAAGATATGTCATAAAATTAATGGTGACCATTGTTGCAATAACGAAACGTGCGAAATTCATTTTCAGTATACATACTATACTGTAGCGGTTATTTTAACTGTAATGTATTATATAGGGACATATATGTTATAAGTGTATCTCAAATATATATTTGGCCTAATGGTAATTATGTACTTCAATTGTTGGTACATGTATGTGGCGTATTTTTTATGGGTGGGGGAGTCTAAATGGGACATCCTCTAATATGTCTTATGTTATTGCTAATGTAATCACTGACCATGTCCACAATATAACTTTTTCAAGTTGTTAGAAATTTTTAACATTAAACCGCATTAAACACCACACTTTTATTTAATTACTATATGCATCAGTGTCTAAATTTGTTTTCGCATACATGTATAACATTGCTGTGGTGGGAAAAGGTTGTATGGGCTCGGAACCGCATAAAGTTATGGAGATTGACATAAGGATTGACATAATTTGTTAATGTTCCCGAGGGGGTGGAGGAATATAGAGCCCTTTATGTTGTTTCTTGCATGACCAATCGTCATCTTTTCAGAAGGCTTCATAATAGATCCATCACGTGAATACGACGCCATTTTGATGCGTAAAGAACATTTTATGGCACGCCGTTCAAAGTAAAACGTGCATCTTTTCCGTATTCTACATGCGCATCAAGCTGTACTTTTGATGCGAATGGCGTTCCATACAGCGCAAACAAATATGCGTACAGCCAGATCGATATTATCGATGCTAATCACGCTTGTTAAAATATATATCGATTATAGACGGACCGAAAAACGCATACCTTGCGAAAAACGGACACGCGGCGAGACACGCTTCGCCATTCGGCTTTTGCTCTTCCAAAGATCGGTAAAAACGGTCATTTTCTCGCACGAGAATCCGATCGGAGTGTGCAGCGAGACGAACATCAGCAGTTTCATCCATATTTCAAGACTTCTTTCGCCATTTTAAAGCCGAACAATCGGAACAACGAGCACATTAGGCGTACTGCACATCGCGACGTACGTCCGCAGACCGAGTGAATTCCAGCGGAAAAGTTTACGGGGAAACGTGTGAAGAGTTAAAAAGTGCGGTTATTTGTTGCCAACAAGATATTGTAATAAGAAAAATGGCCGCGCCGTCGCAACAACCGGCTCAGGTTTTGCATCGAGGAATAGTGAAGCAGGTGATACCCGTTTTAAAACATTTATTAGTACGTTCTCATCTCGAAATAGCCCCATGTAAAATTCGGAAAGATGGTCCATATGTCGGTGAAAAACGCAGTCGGACCGTTGCCCTCGATTTGGAAAATCACTCGCATCTGTGATCGCGACGCCACCTGGCGGACGACACACGATTTACTTCCATGGCGTGTTCCGGTTGGGTCGACCTGGTTGACCTAGGTCAAATGGCGCAAATGCACGCTTGTAGATTTCCTGGGAGAATGATAAAATACAATTAATGAAAATTGAAATGTGTTTCCCATATAGGAAATTGGGGAAATTTTGAAATGAATGTGCGCAACATTATTTTGCATTTATCCTCCATTTTGAATATGATCTGCTTTATATAGGTGATGGGTGGTGACACTGTTATCATCCGTGGCCAACCTAAAGGGGGACCTCCTCCTGAGAAACAACTCTACCTGTCCAACATTACTGCCAGGAAATTGGCCAGAAGGGCCAACCCAAATGTGGAATCTGCCCAATTTTCCAAGGATGAAGTACGTTTTCAATTCATTTGGCATTTCAATTACATGTGGTAATTTGCACATTAAATTGACATTTGTGAGGAAGACGATTTAGCTGTTTTCGTCTTACACATGGTTGTTTACGAAGTAATAGTTTGTAATGTTTCTCGCAGCCGTACGCTTGGGAAGCGAGGGAATTCCTTCGCAAGAAGCTCGTGGGCAAGGAAATTACCTTCACCATCGAGTACAAGGTTCCTGGAACCGGAAGGGAGTACGGTGCCATCTACTTCGGAAAAGGTTATTACTTTGAACCATCTTGTTAGTACCATTAACTCTTGTTTGACACTTAAAAAACGATCTGCTCCCACCTGTTACAGATACAACAGCCGAGAACGTGACCGAAACGTTGGTTTCCGAAGGTCTCGTCGAGGTTCGCAGAGGAAGCGTGAAGCCTTCGGAGTGAGTTGAACTGCCGCGTTTTTCGTTGCGCTGCGGAAGTATCACAAACTTATCACTAAATAGGGAGCAGCAGAAATTGTGCGAACTGGAAGATGCCGCAAAAGCAGCCGGCAAAGGACTGTGGGGAAAAGATGGTCAAAGCCACGTGCGGGATGTGAAATGGACCATTGAAAACCCACGCAATTTTGTGGACAGCTTGCATCAGAAACGGATGAAAGGTAAAAACTGCATTTATGATGTGATGTCCCATTCGCCCGAATTGTGATTTATTATTATTTTGATTCTTTCAGCCGTTATTGAACATGTGCGTGACGGAAGCACCGTCAGGGCTTTCCTTCTTCCAGATTTCCATCATGTGACCGTTATGCTTTCCGGCATCAAAGTGCGTGCGCGTCTGCGTATGGAGATTTCTCTTTTCCATCACCGGCAATGTTTTTGTTTTTTGCTCGTTACTTTTGAAAGTGTCCGATGTTCAAATCCGGGGAAGATGGTGGTCCACAGCAACCTGAACCGTTTGCGGAAGAAGCGAAATATTTCACGGAATCCAGACTTCTGCAGAGGGACGTTGAGATCATCCTGGAGAGCGCGAGCAACAACAACTTCCTCGGCACCGTGCTCCATCCAGTACGATAGAAGATTGAACGCGTGGTTATTTAGCACGTTGTAAAAACAATTGGTTTACTTGTTCTAGAATGGCAACATTGCGGAGCATCTTCTGCGCGAAGGATTTGCGCGCTGCGTCGATTGGAGCATCGGATTCGTTTCAACCGGCATTGACAAATTGCGAGCAGCCGAGAAGTGATACATATTTCTGAACGTGCGATGCGGTTTGTTTCTTCGTATTCACAATAGAGATTACTTCCATCAGGGTCGCCAAGGATAAGAGGCTACGCATCTGGAAGGATTACAGCCCTACCGGTCCACGTATCGGGTCCCACGATAAGGAATTTACCGGGAAAGTTGTGGAAATCGTGAATGCCGACGCGATGGTCGTTAAGTTGGGCAACGGCACTCTGAAGAAGATATTTTTGGCTAGCGTGAGACCTCCCAGGTTTGTCAAGCATTATTAATCAGGTGCGTTTTACAGGAACCGTCAGTTACAGAACTCTGTTTTTCAGACCTGCAGACACTCCACAGGCCGAAGGAGTAAAGGAAGCGAAAGGAAGAAATTTCCGCCCCTTGTACGATATCCCGTACATGTACGAGGCTCGAGAGTTTCTTCGCAAGCAGCTGATTGGACAGGAGGTAATTAACTTCAACGCCGTCTCAACTGTACCCTGGTACTTACTATTTTAATTTATATTCACTTTTTAGGTGAAAGTTACCGTGGATTACATTCAACCCGCTTCGAACCAAAATTCTTTGCCGGAACGAACTTGCTGCACGATGATGTTCGGAGACATGTTAGTAAACACTTACCTGGCCTAGGACTGAACATGTTTTAATAGCAAGAAAAGTTATTGGCGGTTGAAATTGCAGGAATGTTGCGGAATCTTTGGTGAGCCAGGGACTTGCTTCCGTTGTGAGGTACCGGCAAGACGATGACCAGCGATCGTGTCATTACGACAGTCTTCTGTCGGCTGAGAACCAAGCCATCAAATTGGGCAACGGAATCCATAGCAAGAAGGAGATCCCCATCCACCGAGTGGCGGATGTATCCGGGGTACGTACACGCGTGCACTCGGCGGTCTTGCCTAGAAGCTTGCACCTTATTAATAAATAACACTCGACACTGCAGGATAAAGCCAAGCAATTTTTGCCATTCCTTCAACGCGCTGGCAGATCCGATGCCACCGTCGAGTACGTCGCAAGTGGCTCCCGATTGAGACTTTACATCCCAAAGGAGACTTGCCTCGTGACCTTCCTCTTGGCAGGTGAATACTTGCGTCAGACTTTAAGATGAGTGTTCCCTGTATCTATTATACTAAATCCGGTTATTTGTTTGAATTCTCTTAAGGGATAAGTTGCCCGAAAGCTGCCAGGCCACTTCCCGGTGGTGGCGCTGTCGAGGGTGAGCCGTTTGGAGAAGAGGCCCTGGCATTCACCAAAGAGACTTGCCTGCAGCGAGAGGCATGTATCTCCTGTTCAAAATCAGTGGTTTGTCTCCTCAGTGATGATCTGTTGAAACGGATTTTTTCTTCCGCACTCTGCCAGGTTGAAGTTGAAGTGGACACGTTGGACAAGGCAGGGAACTTCATCGGCTGGCTGTGGATTAACGGTGTCAATCATTCCATTGCTCTGGTTGAGCAAGGCCTCGCCAGTGTTCATTTCACCGGCGAGCGAAGTGTCCACGCGCGTGCTTTGCAGACGGCGCAAGATGGAGCCAAAGAAAGGAAGGAAAAAGTAGGTTACTGTGGCACCACTGTGTGATCCGAGAATGAAATTGTCATTTTCGTATTGGCAGATGTGGGCCAATTACGAAGAACCCAAAGAGCCAGAACTAAAGGATGACGTTGACGATAGGCAATTGGACTACAAGTCTATCGTCGTGACGGAAGTTTGCCCCACTCTTCACTTTTATGCTCAGCATGTGGAAGACGGTGTGCTTTGTTCTCGGCTTTGTTTACAATGGGTTCTATACTATATGTAATAAGACTTTTAACAACGTTTACTTTCCGCACATCAAAAGGGCCAAAACTGGAAGAACTGATGCAGCAGATTCGCCAGGATTTCTCAGGAAGTGGACCATTGCCCGGCGTGTACGCTCCTAAAAGGGGTGACCTCTGCGCTGCGAAATTTGTTGATGGCCTCTGGTAAAGATAAAAATATCCAAGCTTTTTTTTTGAATCTCTTTGAAGGTTGTCATTTAACGAGATCACCTTTTTGAATGCGTAGGTATAGAGCACGTGTGGAAAAAGTTGCCGGAAACGACATGCACATTTTCTACGTTGATTATGGAAATGTAGAGTATCGCAAACTTTGTTGACTATGTGATCGAAAGACATTTTATATACTTTACTGTGGATTTTGTCACAGAGGGAGATTACCAAGTCCACCAATTTGGCCGTTTTGCCGAGCTTGTACCACATGCATCCAGCAGCAGCTCACGAGTATGCCTTGGCTTGTGCGATGCCACCTAGTGATGTACGATCAATTCTTCAATTCTCTTCTGTATATTCTTGTTGAACTGTAATCAGTGAATCTTGTGCTGATGTTACATGCAGGCCGATTATCAACAAGAGGTGCTACAAGCATTCATCGCTGAAACTCAGGACAGAACGCTTATCATGAACGCGGAGTACAAGGTTTCCAACATCGATCATGTCACCTTGCTGAGTGCCGATAACAAGGAAGATGTGATTTGCGGCCTCATCAGCGAAGGTCTGCTACTCGCCGAACCAAGACGAGAGAAACGTCTCCAGAAACTGGTGACCGAATACAAGAACGCCGAAGACCAGGCCAAAAAGAAAAGGGTAAGATGTGGTTTGCGTAGCTTGGTGCGATTACGGCGGTGGCTTTACGCGATGGTGTTTGTTTTTCAGTTAAACATTTGGCAATACGGTGACTTCAGAGAAGACGACGCCAAAGAGTTTGGTTATCAGCGTTAAATCTGCCCACGGATGCAATAGCATTTCTGGCAACTGTTGCATTTTTATGTTGCGTCGAGCTTGGACACTTGCAATCAAGGAACTTAATTTTTTTGTTGTATCAATTCGTATCGAGGTGTAATTGTGGTCTAAACACGCAAAATGCGATTTACAAACAACGTCATCGGGTTTCGATATGCGGGTTACGTTAGAAAACAAAATCAAGCAGGGTCTTTTGCCATCTTTCGACAATATAGTAATTTTTGGACGTATCGGGATTGTGTATACTGTGCAACAGGTGATTTTGCTCAAATAATGTGACAACTGATGCAATGAGTGACGAAGCTGAAAGGGCTATTGCATTATCAGATTAAACGTTCGTTGACATTTGGTAAGATTGATTGAAACCGGTGTGAACAATTTGATACGTTACATTTATTTAATAATATTCATAGAATTCATCCATGAGCTAATGAAGTTTTCCGGGTTACATATGTAAAATATTTCCCACAAAAACTACTTTAAAGTTTAAAATCAATACTTGACAAATATCTTACATTCCCATATTTTATTATGACAAATTTGCAGTCGCACAGAAAAAGACGGCCATATAATAATTCTATTTATATGAAATTGTATTTATTTTTTAATGAAATGTACAAGAAAAGTAATTTACATGTATTACCAATAGTGGTATTACCATTTAATTACTCATAAGTGTTATATACAAAAAGTCGGCATTAACACAATTTTACAAATTTTACATTGTGTTTCTTAGATAACATCCTTTATTGATGACCCCCCTCCCTCATTCCTGGTAATTGGTAATTTTTTAGTCGTTTGTGGCGGAATTTTAAGCCGAGAAAATTCAATGACGTTATCTACGTTGCTCATTGTATTTACTCAATGATCTCGTCTTTTGTTTGCGCTTTTTTGTTCACTTCAAGGAAAGGTCAGACAAGGAAGGATGCGTTTTTATTTTCGAATTTCCCAGAGTGCTTCAGTCGCCAAGATGGCCGCCTAGTTGGGGTGCCGTCAAGAAAAGGAGAACTGTGAGTATTTTGTTCCATCTAATCGCTTTCTACCCGCTTCTAATGTATTTTATTGTGCGGATTAACCGAAATAACCGTCGGGAATCGATACAATATCAACGCAAACACTCTGTAATCGTCCCAATCAGATTAGTTCGAGTTTTGTCACTTGGGGCGATAAAAAAATTGCAACATCCGGGATGGCGTGACTTCAAACTTGCAACAACTTCTTCCGTAGCTGTTCTTTATTATATTTGACGCCCAAGTTTTTCAGAATAAATTGAGAATTCGATTGGGAAGGACGATCCGTTCTCGGGGGAGTTAATACACAGAGGAAAACTAGCTGGAAATGCTACGTGCTGCAAATTGCATAAATTGTGGGTGTTGTCACTGGTTTACCAATTATTGTTGGCTATAATTAGAAGCACAATACGGGACCTTGCTTTGCGCATCGTCATTATTTCATCATCTACCTCTTTGCCCAGCGATCGATACAGCAATTATAATCATGTGGCTTCCGCGTAAAACGAGGTGAAAGCTGGAGCGCAACAATATTGCGCGAAATGAATAGCGGCGCAATGTTTCATGACGTCATAGCGCGTTTCAAGCCGGTGTTGCGGACGGATGTTGCATGGCTTCAGGCTCTGCGCAACAATGTTGCACGAGCAATATTGATTGAGCCAGTTTTTTGAGGAAAAAATATATGAACAAACTACAATGTGCCGGATGTATGCCTTGAGCAAGCACATAGCAACATTTTCGCATTTAATTCGCCATATCTTGGAACATCTGAATTATAACTTATTAATTCAGAGAATTAAATGCGTTCCGAAAAAGTCTATATTTTTATTAACAGCTCATTGGGGTTTGAACATAACAATTCTACATTATTTCCACACCATATAATTTTTGTATTTCAATTCCAGAAAACGGTAAAAATACGAGTATTCGCAAACTTTTAAAACAAACGTGTAATAGCTCCGAACGGATACACGTGGATAGTGCATATTTTGGCTTATAGAGGGCGCACACTGTCACATTTCGTTCCGGATGTACATTTCATCAGGTTCATTGATTTATATATCCGCCTCTTCGGCCATGTGGATATCCCCATTTCTGGTGGGATATTGAAAACTGTTAAATTCGATAAGGGTTTCGATCGCTGAAAAGGCGTTTCAGTGTAATTAGAAAGCGATAGTGAAAAATTAATTAGCAGCTGAAATTAAATTACAATCCATTCTCTAAATAACGCGCCATTAAATTAAATAGTAAATAATATAATGAATTTTTGCAGAATGTATACGTATGGTTTGCCATGACAAAGGTCATAACAGACGACAACAGTGAAACTTGTGAACTTGACCACTAACAACTTATTGATCATTTTTTCATGGAACCGAAAATTCCCATACGATTTACATAGAGGTGGCCCTCTTTAATCTGACCACCTGCTCAAACCTGAAAATTAAAGAAGAACTGACAAGGTTTTGCAACATACCCTGAAAAAACTAGTTTTGATTGCCACTAATTTAGGAACAATTGTCTGAAAATGTGAGGCCATTTGAAGCATTATTGCCACAGATATGAATTATTTAGTTTCATGTGGAGTGTATGGAGTAGTGTATTGTGAGATATGTACACTGGAGCGCCATTGGTATGCTATTGGCTATTGGCTAAAAACTGCAGAGGCGCCAAAACAGGACACTGTGACACCAGCGCGGCGACACCATCCTTACATGACACCATCTTTAACTACTCGTATAACTTTTTGTAACAATTTTTTTAAAAAAGTTTTGTTTACACCAATCGATTTATTTTTATTGGCATCAATTGTGTAGAATTGCACACTTTCCAGGGTATGTTACAAAACCTTGTCAGTTCACCTTTAAGTTGACCACTGTATAAAAAATTCTAAAAATAAAATTGATCCCTTGACAATTTCCTGTCCTGTGATTTTACACAGGAATAACCCCGAGCCAATAATTTCTTTGCAATTCCTGGTCATATATACTACGTTTACATGGTCGTGCCGCAGTCGAAGTATTACGTCATGACGTCATTTGCGAACCTGCAGTGACACAGCGGAACTTGGACAAATACTGGTCGTCCAAGGTTCGCTTTTCCCCCTGCGGGGTCACAATTTGGAATACATGCTTACCGTCGACGTCATGTAAACGTAGTAATAGGTATGCTATGACGTCATCGGTCATTTGACATGTTGGCTGCCAAAATTTCCTGGGCACTGTATAATTTTCATTCTGGCTATCATAATAATTGCATGTGTACAAGTATAGCATACTATTTTTTGTAGCAGTACAGTGTGCCCTACGCATATCGAAATACGTTGACCACCTGTAAAAGTTGACCAGATTTATTTGGAACCGCGAGTGGTCAACATACACAAGTTTCACTGTATATTCGGAATTTCTCAGAAACAAGATCTGTAAATACAAAGATTTCACTTTCACAAAGAGTAAGGAAATGTAACTAAAGTAGAAAAAAAACGATGAAGCTGTTATCAGAAATTGCGTCACAAATCCAGGTCTGGATGGAGAAATGTCGTCATTTCCCCCTTTTTTTTATATTATTTGCAGTTCGAGGAACCAGCTTCGTGGCAAAGTATGAAAGAAAATACATCGATTTGAAAAATAAATATTGCAGCCTATACATTTTGCCGGATGGAAGTTTTCCAAGGAATATTCGCCTGTCCTGTTGGCAAATAGGTATGCTTTTGGGTATCTTTCAAAGCACTATAGTTTTTGATTAATTGCCATACACGTGTCTGCGCTACAGTCATCAATTCATCGTACTGGGCGTGTCCATTGTAAGTTTTCATGATGAGGGAAACGGTCAATGATTCGTATACATACATATACACTGCTTTTTAAAATAAAAATCGATGTCTATATAGTAATGGGTTCTAACAATTGGTTTATTATGTACATCGTTACATTACTAAAATATTTACACAGTACTATACCGAAAATAATTTAATTAAAAGGGTTGTTTTCAAATGGAATTTCCCAAAATAGCTTCAATGTAATATTTTTTTCCCCCAGGAATAAAAGCAAGTACTGCTAATTACAAAAAATGTTAATACTAATATATTTGCAGGGTGTCTACTGATACTGGAAATCCTGGAAATATATTGGGATTTTTCTCTTAATCCTGGAAAAAAGTATAATTTTTGACACTTTACATAATTTTGTTTATAGATTTCTGTGTTCCTCTTTTAATTTGTTTGGAACAAAATACCAATTAACATGATATTTTTGTAATTTATTGGTTCATTCCACTTATTCATAAGTTTTTAAGGGATTAATGTGGTTTGTTATGTAACTATATTTAACTTTCTGAATTTTGTGTCCTGGAAAAAGTCATAAATATCCTTGAAAATACTGGAATTTTGAAATAAATGTTTGAGGAATTTAGTTTTAGCAAGAGTGTATAAGGAGGGTTTTAGGCAACAGTCAACTAGTGAGCCCTTATTTACCCAGAAGTTTTGTGAAATCATAATGCATTTTATGTTGCAATTACTTTCAAGTTTTATTTACAGTTAATTGAGTAAACGATTTTCGGAAATTAGGCCACAATGAAGATATCTTTTCAGATAGTATTAGTTATATTTTTATTGATATCTGTGATTCAAATTGTACATTCAGAGATGAAACTGAAATCAGTCTGTGTAATCAGACAGTATCTGAAATTTAAAAGTTTATTTTTGGGGGTGTGATATGTGTGTGCGTGCATGACTCATTTTCTGTTATCTCATGAAGAGTATTAGTATACTTGGCAGGATAAAATGTGATATGCTCTAATCCAATAACAAATTTGGTGCTGCAACCTTTTAATTGAAAATGATAGGATATGGCCCTGTGCGTGAAAACCAATAATCCCCTTAGGTAAAGTAGATTCTTGTAAGTTTTCCATTACATTTGGCTTTTGACATTATTCTCGGCTTGCTGAAATGTCATGTGGCGTTAAAGCCGGCCAAATCCAATTTTCCAATATTTACCAAACGACGATCATATTTGAGAGAAGCTAGTCGGTATGTACATTTAAGCATTTTTATCGTTTATGCACAGTTTATGACTTTATATATAAAACTACATCTTTCTAGTTGGTGAACTCGCATTACTTTTTTCTCTTCGTTAATCGAATACGCAGCGGGATATTCTTGAAAGCAGGCTGAAAAAAGTCCCTGAAAAGGTGACATTTTGCATGGTAATGGTATTTGTGGGGCAACGAGGAGCCGAGTAAAGTTGTGCGAGAGCAAGGAAAGCATTATTTTGCGGAGAAAGATGATTGGGCCGTGTCGGCAAGTTTTCCACTAAATTCATCGCACGTATACCGCGCTACGTGTAATTATTGATTGCGGACAGTTTATGCATTGCTCGTTGCCAATGTGCCAGTTGAAACGTAAACAAGCATTTTTGCCGAGTGTAAAAATCGATATAGCGCAGACATGGAAGTGTTGCGAAGTGGAAATTGCATCGCGCGCTTGATCAAAAAGTGTCGGCGATGGGCCGGCCGGTATACTATATGCCGTAACCGTGCAATTTCAAAAACAAGTGCATTCGGCTGGAAAAACACAGATGTGATGAACTAGAACTCAGCAAACTCTCTTTTGTTTTTCTTTCCCAGGACTGATGCGACACGGGCATTAAAGAAACATGGCCACGTAAGAGATACAAGGACCACGGGAACTGCGCGCAACTCGTCAAAGTGGTAATCTTCTATCTATATGTGAGTTGCCACACTGGAAACAAATGGCTCACTTTGGAACCCACTACATCTTCTGTTGTTAAGACCATCTAGCTGTAGGGTTCCGGTTGTTCCTCCTGCGTCCGCAAAAAATTTCATTGCGTACTATGAAATTGCCTTACATTTTTTGTTGTTTTGGAAATATGAGGTCCTCAAATTGGTGGAGGTGATACATTCTGCACAAGAAGTAAGAGTAGTGCTCGTTATTCACAAAACAAATGGCCGCCATTGTGTTTGCTGGCCAAATGCTGGTTGACTGGCGTAATGGCGGCTGAAGTATGTTATAGCGATTTGTGAATAATAAGTGCTCTTGTTCATGCTGGGACATATGGAACAAGTGGAGGAGCAACAGTTAAAGTAGATTGTTATTGTGCCCAGCTGCTCCTGAGCTGAACACTGGTTCTCTTTGAAATTACACTTCCTTTCTTGCGTATAGTCCTTTGGGAATGGTGTAAAAATGCTGAATTTTATTGCGCATGTCAGTAAGAGGTAGCATACTTGAAATTCGCATGGCTCCACTCTCTCAAAAGTCTCGTTAACGTAAAGTTTCATACGATAAGAGGAGATTGTGCGCGTCGGCGTTCAGGTGAAAGGGAGCGTTCCGCGTCCCTGCGGGCCGCTGCTCGTGCCACGGACTAAAGCACGAGCTCGGAAAGTATTGAGTAAATATTAAAAGTTTGCTGGGAATTAAAAATGCAGATTGCACTTCACAAAGATAAAGCGAAGAGAATCCCCACGGAGGAGCGAGAGAACCTTCCGCTTGAAATGAGTGCATCCGAATTACCGTTCTTCGGCGATATTCAATTTGCCACCGTGCTTCCAGGGGCTTATTATAAGTTGTCGCTGCGTGATTACGTGATCTGTAGTGACAATTTTAGCATTTTACGTCACCGTAGAAATTGTCATTTACTTTACGTATGGGGTTGTTCGTAAATTACGTAACGGATGAAGATGAGATTGAGACTTTTGAGGGTGTTACCGAGCCTAATACAGTGAAACCTGTGTATGTTGACCACTCGTGGTTCCAAAAAAAATCCGGTCGACTTTTACAGGTGGTCAACATATTTCAAAATGCATAGAAATGGCAGCCATAATTAAAATTTAATTTTTCCCATTTCTTACACAGTGGTCAACTTTTCTGGTTTGAACGCATAAAAGTATGGCAGCGTACTGTAAAATGTGGTAAACATTCAAGGTACGCAGATGGTCAGATTAAAGAGGGTCACCCCTATGTAAATCCTATATGGGACTTTCGGTTCCATGAAAATCGGTCAACTTTGTTAGGTGGTCAGCAGGTAAAGGTGGTCAAGTTCACAGGTTTCACTGTAATATTAAACAATGCAGCAGTGGATACTTCTGTTGTCAATTTGGAGACAAGAATGAGTAAAGTCTGGATGGTTGATTACTGAGATATATATTTCATGGATCTCCTTCATCCATAATTGAATAATAAATGAGAAATTCAATTAATCATATAAATTGCTCGAAGTCATTGGTAAATATATGCAATCTATGTTATGAATATATGGACGGAGGTTGGGTTGAGAGAGTTTACGGTAGTGTTATTTACAAGAGGAAAGGAAGATTCAAAAAGTTAATTTCTTGCTTTACGTAATTTACAAACAAACCCAATGTAAAAATTGAATCTATAGCCAAGTAAGAAAGTAATTTCCAGTGCAGAAATGTAAATTCTCATCTAAGAGAATGAAAAATAGGAGCACGAAGAAGATAGTTGTGGGTTCCAAAGCGATACGTTTCTATCGTGACAGCACTTCCTGCGCGATGATAATAATAAAAATGGTTTCATTGACTCTTCATTTTGAATCGCAGGAAGGGAAAGTCGATAATCGATGGCATCCAGCGACGACGGCAAGATGACTTGGGACGATCCACCGGTGACGACCGCGCTCCATCAGCCTCTCCGGTAAGAGGGTTGGGTGTCCCGCGCCGCGCCGCGCAATCATGGAAGAACATTCGAAATGTTTTAGCATCGACCAGCCGAATGGCATGCAATGCTATCAGAAAAAGAAAAATGCAATCTCTAAGAGCAAGATGTTGTCAAGGCGACCGGTGTTTGACGTCACTCAGGTACGAGCTAGTCCCGCACCTGTTTCCCTTTTAATGAAGAGAGATGGATGGCCCTCCACTTTCGCATCAGGTCGATATATGCAAGCCCGTATCTTGCATTAATTACGTTACGAGATTAAATCGATCCGATTTATATCCGCAAAACTTGCACCGGTTTCCGGTAGATACGACACTCGGCGCGGCGTAATGCGCGAGGGTTCGGATGCGGTGCTGATGAAATGCCGAAATGCTCGCAGGGTAATATGCGTGGGATATATGTATGATGAAAATGCATTGCCCGCTGCGGGAGACACGTTATTATGGATTTTTTATTTATATTTTCCTTTTTTCCCCAAATCTGAACCACGACATGCGGTGGCGAAAAATAATTGCATCTGCGCTGACGGAACGAGCTGATGCAGTTGCTGGATGTGGGAGTGAGAAAAATAAGCAATTCCCGTGTGGCTCGAATTAACGCCGCACAAGCTCAACTGCATTAAAAGTGGAGGTTTTTCACTTTTGCGCGCACCACGTAGCGTAACAATACGATGAAATCTTCAGCCTACGCTTTTGTAGGTGGAGGGAAAATAAGCAGCTGTTTGATTGGAGTCGGTGATTTGCAGCGAACGTTTCCTCTAAAAATGAAATAGCGGTTGCAAAACACGTACCAATTGGAGCTAAGCTTCTAAACTCGAACACGTTTACGAGTACGTGAGCGAGTTATTTGCTCTCGTGCTCGCAAGTTGGCAGTTCGCAGCCGGGCACTTGGGAATTCGTCGCTGTCTGGGCACCGCAAAATGAATTTGCAGTCCCAGCAGGCTACCACGTGCTAAAAACTCTATTACACTCTCCGTATATCTTTGAATGTGAAAGGTAAACTTGCAATGTCACCCATGTAATGTACACTTGGACCTGGAAAGGTGTAAAAATTACGTTTGGTTTCGTAGTGGAGCACCTTTCACATGTATACAGTAAGGAGAGGAAATGGAACAGATTTCTGATTTCGTAGCCTTTTATCCCTTGCTTTTATCAGCACCACTGTACGTTGGAAACGATTGCGGTGCTTTCAGCGCATACAGTGGTTTACTCCGCAATCTACCCCGCAAACCGCAACGGCCACGTAACAACATTTCCGGAATGAATTACAAGCGATCAATGTCGATCGTTCATCTCCATCAGATCAGCGTATATTTACAAGAACTTTTGGAGTTGGACGTTTATTTAGCATTCCCGGAAAACATATTATGATATTTGCGTGGAGTTGGTTTGGAAAAAGGGCACTCCGGCTAGTCTCCCGGCACCCATTAAGCACATGGGTGGGTGTAAGATAGTTAATTATTCCTAGAAGTTTCTGCCAGAATTGAGTTCCCAATTAACGACCTCCCACACTTCCCATCTATCTATACCACCCTCCCACCACCACCAAAAAGATTGCCCGTAATTTCTTCTGACTGTTTTAATGGCACCTGCTGCAATTAACGCACAGAACTCAGAAGCCAAAGAAAGTGCTGTGATCTGTGCAAGTGACAAGTCTGAAAGCGGCCGGCAACTTGGATTGGCAGCCTGTCGAAGATGTCCGTGCCGTAAGTTTGTTCCTCTACGTCCCATGTTCCGTAATGGATCCGAAATGCTACGTGACACCTAGGGGAGAGCTCGTCATCGATCGCTTTTCGCCCACCGATCGATCTGCACATGTCTGTTTTCTTTCAGTTCCCTTCCGCATCTTGCTCGGGCTCCAGCTCCGGCACTCGCAGCTACGTTCACCATCGATCGGGTGGCATTCGACGCCCGGTGCACGGCCCAGGCCGGTTGGCTGCGACATGAGATCCCGCATCAGTAGGGGCCGTCACGTGCACGCCGATGGCTCTTGACTACAACAACCGCGCAAACTACCATGCAGAAGTTGCGAGAGACACTGCTGCGTCGGATACCATCGTTGGCCCGGGACACGCTCGATGTACCCAAACCACCACAGCAGGGTCAGGTGCGGTCAGCGTCCTGCGACGACATAGAGAGACCCGAGGACCGGGGCTTGCTGAGCGTTCCCAACGGTGGCAAGGGTAACCGACGCTCCAAGTCGTTGGACTCTGCCACTGCGTCCACGTCCACCGCCACCACAGAGCCCGGTGGTAGCGTGGTGGACACGGTGCCACCGGATGAAGCCAGCGGCTCTCGCCGCCGCTCCTCGGGCAGCGACAGGGGCTCTTCACCGGGCTGCGCTCACTGCGCCATCTGGGACGAGTTGCTACGCCGGGAACTGGACTTCGAGAGCGAAGATGACCAGCGGTCGGAAGGGGAAGGGCAGACACCTTCGGGGTGTGCCATCACGGTAACACTGACGCCCAACGCTGCGGTCCCAGAGGCACAAGTTGATGAACCTGAACAACCGGAGGCGGTCACTCTGCTTCACGTGCCATCGGCACACAGCAAGCAACAGCGTTCGGCTTCTTTGGACACCGGAGTGAGAGAGCAAGGGTCCTCTTGCAGCCTGCACGTGCCGAAGACTTCGCGGTCTCGTTCGGTCGATGACGTCCTGCCATCGTCCTCGGCCTCCGAACGCAGCCCTTATCAGTACGTACTCGACCGGAGCCCGGGAAGTTTTCCATGTTGCGCTTTGGTGCGTGGTCTTATCGATCGACAAGCGCTGGAGAGAAAGAAGACTGGCGCCCAATTTGCTTCGCTTTCTCGTGATGACGACCGGAACGAGGACCGATCACTCCGCTCATTAATTTGATCGAAGAGGCCCACGTAACAATGTACCGAGTCAAGATATAGATAGATTCGTACAAAAATCCTTTTGAGAGACTCGGGTCGATATATACTTATACTATAGTATGCATGGTGCACTTTGTTTGGTCTTATCTTTACTCGGTGGATGGATGTGGATTAACTAGAGCCTGTTTGCGCGGGCATATCCGTGTAAAAGGGATTTAGTTGTTTGATATCAAACCGGAAGTCTCCAGATCGACCGTCGCCGGTTTAATATTTATACATCGCTGACTATGAATGGCTGCAGCGTTTCGTGTTAATCGGATCAATTGGTTCATAAAATTGGTTTTATTTTTGTTCGTTTCAGAAAAGCATTGCAGGACGTGAGCGATGGCCATGAACGTGCATCTTTTAGGACTCTTCCGGATTGGAGCGTGAGTTGTCCATCTAGTTGTCCCTGTTTAGTGTGGTTTACCTTAATATCTTAAACTTTGTTTGCTTCAATTACAGGAAAATGCAGTGAACGGGGATCATCTGTGGACGCCTATCAGTGCCTCCGGTGAACTCTGCTATTTTTTGGATCAAAACATTTGCTCAGTTGAGTAGCGTGCACTAACTTTCATTTCGGTCGCAACTTTTTAATACAGTATACTTAATTTTGTCCGTAATTTAGAAACAAGGTCAGAGATACCGGTGTTCGTCTTGTAAGATGATCGTACACAAATCCTGCGCTGACCAGATCGCCACTCTACCGGATAGGGTATCGTCCTCTATTATATCACAATGATTATAGTGTGTGCCGTTCGCATTATAATGTGACGATATATGTATGCCACTGGATGTTGGCACTTTTGGGGGGAGAAAGTCTCCACCCCTTCTCTTAGAATTTCCACAGGTGAACAAAGGGCCGACAATTATCGGACAATGGGGAGCTTCTCCCCTACTTAATCCCAAAAGTGCCAACATCGAGCGGCAGACATATAACATATTCTCACTTCGCAGAAGAAATACATGTGCAAACCGACGTTCCGAGATGTCGGTGTGAGGCAGTACCGAGAAGTAAGAAACGCAATTGCTGACTGAGTTTGTCTGTAGAATGCAACCTTGGATCTGCTTCTTGCAGCAAATGATCATCGAGCATCACTGGATCCATAAGAAAAATCAGAAGGGCAAGTGCAAACAGTGCAGCAAGGCCTTCCAGTCCAAGTTATCCTTCAGTTCTGGCAAGGTAATCGATGAAGATTTCTGTGGTGGCTTCAGAGCAAGCTTTAGAGCAAGCTTTAGAGTGATTGTGCTTATAATGCGGTTGGGTTTTTGCTTGGAAGGATGTGGTGGCTGTGGTGTGCTCGTGGTGCAAGATGGCGTGCCATAACAAAGAACCGTGTTTCGTGGAAGACCGGTTCCGGGAGCGGTGCACGTTGGGCCTTCACGCCAACATAATCTTGCCACCGTCTTGGATCGTCAAGTTGCCTCGCAAGGTATTTGCTTTAATCGTGTAATCCGCTTGATTATTTCCTTGCGCATCAATCATTAATTACCTACCACTCGTCAGGGGTCTTTCAAATCTTCTCTGCGTAAGTCGCCCAAGAGGAAGACGTCTTCGAAAAGGAAGCCGAAGAAGGAGGTAAGTTGGTGTTGTCGCTGGTGACCGAGAGGGTCTTTTGGATGGTAACGTGACTGATGGTGGCACTCAGGGGGAACGTGATGGACAGGTGACGTTCGTGGTCAAACCGATCCCTTCTCCCAACTCCAAGCCGCTTCTGGTATTCATCAACCCGCGCAGCGGAGGCAATCAGGGTAGCAAGCTGTTGGCGAAGTTTCAATGGCTTCTTAATCCTCGTCAAGTGTTTGATCTCTCCCAAGGAGGGCCAGCAACTGGGTATATTTATGTGCATTTATGTACATTTGTACAGTTCGATGTCTAGCTTTTATGATAAAGCTCAATCATGACGATGATCAATTCGAGTGTTTGCGCGGTTGGTTGTCCGACAATTTAGCATTGAGTTGTTTCGCAAAGTGCCTAATTTGCGGATCTTGGCATGTGGAGGCGATGGCACCGCCGGATGGATCCTGTCTACTTTGGACACCATGGGAATCGACCCGCCTCCTGCCGTAGCCGTACTGCCTTTGGGCACCGGCAACGACCTCGCAAGATCTCTTGGCTGGGGAGGGGTAAGTGTCTTATTGAGTACTTCTGCTTATAAAATGCTGATCCATCGGTAAATGAACTCATGATTATAGGGGTACACTGACGAGCCTATATCAAAAATCCTATGTAACGTTGAGGAAGGCGAGGTGGTACAGTTAGATAGGTTAGTTTGTTACGTGATGCGGCGAAGATGTGGCCTTTGCTTCAATGATCATCTTGTAATTAGGTGGGATCTGAAAGTGGAAACTAATCCCTACCCTGATCCAAACAATGCGGAAGATGGAAAAGCCAGTCTTCCTCTAGACGTCCTCAACAACTATTTCAGTCTTGGTGCGGATGCGTACATTGCGCTCGAGTTCCACGAAGCTCGCGGTTAGTGATTTCAGAATTCATTCTGCGGCTTTTGCAATGTTTCCAATCTCTTGTTTTGTTTATAGAAGCGCACCCAGAGAAATTCAGCAGCAGGTTGCGGAATAAGATGTTTTACGGTCAGGTGTGTACCGTAAAAATCTGCTGTTACGCGTGGAGTTCACCGATACATTAATTTTATTGTGTTACAGGCTGGTGGAAAAGACTTGCTGCAGAGAAAGTGGAAGGACCTGTCGGATTATGTCAGTCTGGAGTGTGATGGAAAAGATATTACTCCAAAATTAAAGGAACTTAAAGTTCACGCTATAGTCTTTCTCAATATCCCCAGGTAAGAAGGGCATTTTGTGGCATTAATGTTGATACAGTTGTTGACTAATCTTTCGGAGTGTGTTCTTAAAGTCTAACTTTTAAACTTGGTTTGGTAGCTACAGCGCTGGGACCCGACCGTGGAACTCTCAAGTTCCAGGACTGCAACCGCAGAGGACGGACGATAGTTTGATAGAAGTCATCGGATTAACCACATATCAACTCGTGAGTTGCGTTGCGGACCATAACGAAGAAGTGACTTGGCTTTCTAACAGTGCGATGAACGTTTGCAGCCCTTGCTGCAAGCGGGAGGTCACGGCACTTGCCTGGCACAATGTCGGCACGTCAGGATGGCCACCACCCGGACGATACCGATGCAAGTGGATGGCGAGCCGTGCAAACTTTCACCCTCCCTTATCGAGATGAAGTTGCGGAACAAAGCCACCATGGTGGCCAAAAGCAAGGTTTGCCCCCTTTTCCCGTTTTTGTTTTTACTGGAACTTACGCCAGTCACCTGATTAATTTTCTAAAATTATGCTTTATAGAAACACAGTGTACAACAACACATGTGAGTATTGTATTTGTTTCGAGTGATGATAATCTCAATGTTTACCATCATCCATAACTTGTATCTGTTTTTAGGCGAATGTCTCTGGAGAAACTTACAGTTGACGTGGCTCGCATTGGCATGGCCGACTACGAGAATTATCACTATGATAAGGATTTACTGAGACAACAATGTGAGGGTTGTTTCACTGGTTAAATATTGAAACGATGGTCTTCTCATATTAATCAAATCGTTCCTTCTTCAGCTATCCCGTTGGGAACCCTAATCGTCCAACAGGACGCGGACCTGGAGCAAGTACGAGGGCTGGTATCCAAGTTGATGAAGGTAGACGATGCGAGTTGTCAGCTTCCCATACTTTGCTTTATTGTTGAACTATAGTTAGTTAGTTAGTTCCTGTTGCTAACGGTCCCTGTATACAAGCAACCAAATGACAGTAATGTGGTCGTAGGGTAAAGATGACGAAACAGATGGTGAACGTAGACTGCCGAGCGATTGGTGCTTTCTAGACGGTAAGCCATTGGATCGTTGTACAGCCAGATGGGACATTGTTGTAAAGTTGCATATTGGCAGGATGTACGTGCGAGAGATTTTTCCGAATCGACCGGGCCCAGGAGAACATCCACTTCATCACCGACATCTCCAACGGCGAAGTGTACATCCTCGAACCGGAACGGGTCGAACCGGACCGTGATCCTTGCGAACCCGTTCCACGGATGGCCATGGTTGACGATTCCAACGGCGACCTGAAGATTGAGGCTGCTGTAGCCGGATCATCCTCTAGGTCCGCTGTTGGGCCTCTCATGGAGCAACATTCTTCGGAACCGGAAGTAGATCCCGCGTCGAGTCGCGGGCGCCGTCCTAAGCCTCCCCTCGGCAGAGCAGTGAGGCCGCAAGCCCTTTGTGAGACTAGGTTGGCCGTATATGCTTACCAGTGTTACATGGTCGTTTTAGATAGAGACTGCACTATAGTGTCAATTTAATCCTCCATTGCTGTTTTAAAATTTAATTTTGATGAACTTTTCTTGGCAGTTACTTTCTGGAGAACTACCCTGAAGGTAAAGTTGCATTTTATGTGTTTTTATATTACAGGGTGGCTACTGGAATTATACTGGAATTGTTTCTTTATCCTGGAAAATGTTATAAATATTCTTAAAAATATTGAAAATATATACTGGAATTTTGAAATCAAAGTTTAGTAGGCACCCTGTATTATCATCGCAGTAAGCAAGTTGTAAGTGTGTTTTTCCCTTCGCAGATGTGATTGAGATGTCAAAAAGTGACGACATGCGATCGGTATGGTCTCTCCTCTGAATGTTGTGCATGCATTTTAATATTTACCTATGGGATTAATGTGAAACCGTTTGGTCATCAGCTGAAAGAGATGCACGCTGCCGGCCGCAGTCTGTTGGCGATCGACCAAGACGGCATGACACCACTGCACCACGCTTCGAGCCTCGGTCACAAAGACGTCGTCAGGTTCCTGATCGCCAACGGTAAGCTTGCCATTCCTCATTTTCAAAGGTTTATAAATACATAGCCTTGACGTATTATTTTATTGTACGTGGATTGCAGCACCCGGGTCCATAATCGACATGCCAGACGGCGAAAGGTGCTCAATGTGCCGCGGTTGTCGCTTTTCCGGCTGGTCGTGACTTTAGTTGCGTTGCTCGCAGGGGCCGGACGGCGTTACACTGGGCTGCGGCTAACAAGAGGAGGACCATATGTTGCATGCTAGTGGCAGCTGGAGCAGCCTTGACGTCCGTGGACCGCGAGGTAAAGTCCCTTCCCTCGGTGCCTTTCGCATGTACGCACTCCGACATCCGCAAGGCACTGATGCATCAGCTTGTATGTTGGTAGCTACACTTAATTCAACTCCGTACTATCTTTTTTATCGCACTATTAGGGTTTAACACCATCTCAACTGGCGTCGCAAGCGGGTGATGAAGAACTGGCCGCGTATTTAGAAAGCTAGTATTGCTGATACGACTTGAGATGCCATGAGATGTCAGAAGTGGCTGGTATAGGTAACTGTAATGCCTTTCACAGGTCAGAAGTGTTTCCAGGGAACGACTTCGAACAACCAGGAAACAGCAGTGTGAATTTTGGAGAGGAGCCGATCATCATTACCACCGCTCGGCAACTTCCGCGTCACGAGTCGTGCGGAATTGCGCCAAGTGACCTCCGGAAGGACTAAGGGAAGTGCTCGCATCTACCATCTTCACTTTACTTATCCACCACTCTGCTTTTTACTCGGATCGGATATTGGAACTTGCCAGGTTGTGATTACAGACTACAAACCACCCCTGAAATAAGCGCACTTGTACATATATAACTAACGTCTACCTGTTCTATGAGACACTCTTAGTTTAATTCCATCATGGTCCTTTGGCAGGGGGATTTTTTTAAAATTCGGGTACAATCACTATGCAATAGATGTAGTTGCACGGAGACAAACGGTATACGGTGGCACTTGCTTCTTTCCCCGTTCCCCAATTTTCCACCAATTCACGTAACGTGCCTCGTGCAATACCAGAGGTGACAGGCTTTGCGGTTCCATTTTCATGCTTTTCGTCTTAATTATTGGTTCCTTGTATACGAGGTACGAACACGATATTCCGTTATCACTTTAGATGTTTGGGCTGGACGATTTGAAAGTTTTCGTAATTTACAAGAGCACTTTAAATCAACACGCTGCCTTCACATATTCACACATATCTTGGCAATACTTGTACACTTGTTACATTTTAAGGTTGACAGGCAAATATCGAATTTGCGACTTTGGACGATTTTGCTTCGATATGGGGAACGTTTCCCCATATAGTCACAGTAGTTTCGTTGAAACTAAAGTGTAATGCATAACGAGTAAATAATGGGTAGCGAAACCAGAAGCATTATATTTCCAGGTATCGCGGATATCCGCTTACCGAAATTGCGAAAGTAGTTTTTCTAACGCGAGGCGTTACATTTTTAAAACTTGTCAGCTTTTTAAATGTCTACTGTTGAGCTCATTTTGTAGGAAAAGTGCTGCTACTAATAAACTATTTCACTGACTATAAGCGAATATGCATTGGGGCAACATTTTGGACCGAACACCTGTCAAGGAAACTAATCTTTGAAACTTTACATGTAGTACAAAACTTTATTCTCAGGCAAAAATACCAGATACATTTGGTGGACTCGGAATAGTTTCCATATCAATGAACCGTGTTCTACAATGACTCCTGGTCTTGTAGTTGGACGTAATTAGCTGGGAAAAGACCCAATTTTCCTCTGCATTCGCCACGCCACCAACCTTCATCAATCTGCAAGGTCAGCAATAATGCTAGCATTAGAATAAATATTACTATACAGTAAACCCCGGTTGTAACGAACTCGGTTCTAACGAACAAGACGTGGTCCCTTGAAACGGTTATAACAAAACAGGAATTTTTGCGGTCCCTTCGAGTTCGTTATAACCGGGGTGTACTCGGTCCTGGGTGTACTGTAATGGCTCAGAAAGCAAATGAAATACATTATGATGTCCTTATGTACAACTTGTTTATTACCATTTCTATATTGCAGATCTGCTCCCCGGGGTCAAATGACAACTCGTCCTCAGCAGCTGAGAAAAAAGAATTACAAATATGATGGGGATGATTAGATACGTTCAGGTAAATATTCATTTTATTACGGTTCAATTTACCGGCTTCGTAATCATAGAGTGCAACTGCTGTAATTCCCAAGTCAGTGGCATCTGTGTCACTTGCTTCTTTTACATCTTTTACATGTTGAGTAACGACCGTTGCATCGTCATATTCACTTTCTTCAGGTTGGTCTTCTTCTTCTTCTTGCTTGGCTTCTAATTCTTCCTTATCATCCTCCTAGGTATTGTTTAGTATTTCCTTTGTTACATTGCACGTAATGAATGCATTATGTTCTTTTGAACATTCCTCACCTCGTAAACGGGAGTCACATGTTGTGGGCTCTCTGCGCGAGCCTCGTCATACGAACCTTCATCTTCGTCTTGTTTCTCCTCAACTTGCTTCTCCTCAACTTGTTCCTGCATTTAGGGAGTTTGAATTGAAATATAATTGTTAGACTAGCAACAATATTCCAGGTGATTACCTTCGTTATCTGCTTCTGTAATGGCACATTCTTATTCTCGCTTGACTTTTCTTTGTTTTTCTCCTCTCGCTCGCGCTGCTTGCGGTCCGTTTCCTGCCTCCGTAACTTTTCCTCCTGCGCTCGCTTCTGGGATTCCTCTTCTGCTGCATTGGCGATGCTCTCAAATCTAGCTCTCAAGCTAGAAGCCGTCTGTGAACCTATTCACGATCCAATACATCATTTGCTAAAGTTAACAAACACTTACGTTGCGATGAACACTTTCATTTACCAGGTTCCACTTTAGGTTTGACTGTTGTTGCCCTCGCTGGTTTGGTGACTTCATCGAACGCGTGGGCACTCTACGTACATCAAGCTTCAGACCTCACAAAACGACCAAATACGAAAGACTACGCCGATCCCGAACTCACTTTGTCTTGACGATCGGTTTGCACTCCAAATTTGCCGCCGAAGCCCAATTTCATGTCGACCTGCGAAGGATGAGCTTCTACTTTGGTGACTTCGTTCCAGCCCCTTGCTGACTTGTCCACCCGATCGGTTTGAACGCCGAATTTGCCACCGAAACCAACTTTCATGTCGACTTGCGACGGATGAGCTTCGGTTTTGGTCACCTCGTCCCAGCCTTTCGCGGACTTGTCCACGCGATCGGTCTGCACTCCGTACTTCCCTCCGAAACCTTTGCTGTGATCTTAGACAAAGAGACACGTATCAAGACATTGTCATCTGCGTACTATCGCCGGATGGTACCTCGCTGCGACTCATGCTGCGAAAGTTTCTCGTGGAAGTCCCAACCGACCGCCGCTTTGTCCACACGGTCAGCCTGCACACCGTACTTTCCTCCGAAGCCCGTGGAGTAATCTGCAGTTTTGGACACGGTTGTCTTACAGTCCATCACAATGACAGCAAGATGACCATGATGTACCTTTCTGCGACTCGTGCTTCTCAACTTTATGCCTGTAATCGTAACCCACGGCGGCTTTGTCCACCCGATCGCTCTGCACGCCGTACTTTCCTCCGAAGCCAGTGGAATGGTCCTTCTGGGAAGCGTGCTTCTCGACTTTCTCCAGGTGGTCATGGCCCAGGGCACTCTGCCAATGCAAAAAGTTTACAAGGAAGTGTACCAATATGTTGGCATGCATATCCAAGATTACCTTGTCCATTCGGTCTGCCTGGACACCCCACTGACCACCGTAGCCGTAAGATGCTTTTGGGCCCGCTTCGTACTGCTGCTTCTTCACTTTGGCATCGTCATCAGCCACACGGTCCCTCAAGTCTCTCATGCTAAGTTTGCACATAAATATTTATAGTAAGTACTGATAAATTAAGTTCATCCCCACATTCTTCTGTATTTTATCAATTTAAATTTATGATCTATTTAACTTGATTAGCTTATTCACTTTAAATAAGTGTACCTATACTGTAATTTTTCCCAAATGTAAGAGTGGATATGGTATATATTCATAGATATAATTGTGTTTCTGTATATGTGCATTTTAAATGCGTTTCCTTTATTTTTCGCCAATTATAACATTGGATAACCTCTAACCTTGCTCTAATTGTGAAATTAATGTTATGGTAATTTTTTGTGGCCGTCATCGATCGTCACGTGATCTGATTGGGGTTGGGCCCCAATTAATTAACCAATGGGAATGGGTTTTATCGTTACGTACTCGAGGGCAGCCGCAGTTCTTCCGGATCCTTCCACCGTCTTGGACCCCCATCTTTGTTCTTCTTCGGAGATGTCATTCACGAAATTCGGGTCAGTCTCCCACTCGTCATCGTCTCCTCCTGCAACCGTCGGTTCCTTGGCTCCTACCTGAGCCTTCCACATATTGCAAACGCCAAACCCGAACCTGAGACGTAATAATACCGGAACACAATACCAGATAACGACACGTGATGCAGACAACGCCCCTTACGAAACGCGCAATTAAATCTAATAATTCACCAACCTTCGAACCCGAAACTACAGGTGGGCGTCGCTCAATCGTCTAGATATTATTTGGCAAAACTTTCGTTCCGGACACGATGACGATGAGCATGCCGCGTTCAAATACGTCACATCCTCATTGGTTGTCGCAAAAATGCGGATCGGATCGATCCGCATTTTTTGGGCTTTCAGCCGTGTCGAACCATCGGCGAACAATTCGAAACGATTCGAAACACGTAATTCAAACAATTTTTTAGCGTGTTTCACGTATATGGTGAGCGATTGCCTTGTTTTTTGCAACTTCCACCCCAGGAAATTGAAATTTCGAAACATGTTGCAATCATCGCCATCTTGAAACAAAAAGAAAATGGCGTCCGGTCGATTCGAATTGTCGCGCTGTTGCTTACCAAAGTACGTTTGCATGCCGTTTCCTTTTATTATTTGCAAGGTCGAGTGTTGTTAAATTACCAATTATACGTGATTCTATCCATAAGCATTCCTTAATTTAATTAGTTCATGAATTTGGTGAATCTTTGGAATCGATCGAAGTGGATCGAGTCTTGTGAAATTTGTTATTTTCCAGATGTTATATTATAATAACGGTTTTAAACACTGGAAATTAAAGACAATTAAAGTTCAAGCTTTCGGAGATTGGTATATATACTAAACAAAATGAATCATAGAGCTAATTGTGATTTTTATTTGAATTTAGGACCGCATTTGGCCAGTGCATCAAAATGGCGTCGCAATTATGGATTTGCGGTTTGGACCTCTACTGAGTTCATTGAACCCGATTGGATCTACATCAGCTGCCAATTTAAATGATGATAAGCCGACACACCATTCCCAAATGGGATAAAGGTACGTTTGATTATAAACCTATGTCTTTTGCGGAAATATACTAAATGAAAGTGATGAAAGCCATCTATTGGGGGGTAACCCATAAGCTATGTTGGGAAATAAACCAAATTCGCAGGCTAGCGCCTGCAAATAAATAAAGTGACCATGATATGGTAGGTTAAGTTAGTTTATTGACCCTGGTTATGTGCTACACTCGTTGATACATGGAGTGGATATGGGTGACAGAAACATTCACACTGATAATGTGTACAACTTGGTACAACCAAGAGTACAACTATATATACCACAATGAAAATCACACTTTGTTTGGAAGAGGTTTGGGCACTCGGTATACAATAAGGTTATTGGCCTCTGATACGAAAGGCCCCAAGTGTCATATTGTTTCCATCAATTCGATCATCGATTAATTCCAACCATCAACTAAAAGGACCTCTATATAAAGGCATTTTGGTGTATACTGTCAAACAGTGTATTCTGCTGCAGCATCACCGCCATTACAACCATGTCCACCTTCACGAGTAAGTATTTTAATCCATTTGTTCATTATTATAATTGTTTAGGAGAAGTATGAAAATGACTGATTTGCAATTTATTTTTGCAGTGTTGGCTGCCAGCGCATTTTTGCTTCTGACAATGGTCACTTATTACTCCCATGCCACATGTGATTTGTGCTTACCAGGCATAAACCGTTATTGTTGCTCCGAATTAGGATTGTGTTGCCCAGGTAAGTGGACAAGCATATAGTATGCCAATAATATCTATCCATGCTTCGAATATTACATATGTAGGATGAATTTATTGGTGCCCATTCTGACATTGTGTTTGTGAATTTCAGTTAAACCTGGAGGTTGTGGTGCCAATCCTTTCCCCGACTTCAACGTATATTTTAAATGTAGACGCTGCTTCGATGACTCCAACTGTGTTCTTCAGCAAAAGTGTTGCCCATTTGGTATAAATACTCGTTGTTGCAGCAACCCTTTGACTACATCTACTGCTGCAACTACATCTACCACTCCTACTGGAACTGCAACTACACCTACTGCAACTACAACTGCAACTACACCAACTCCTACAACTGTTGTGGCAGGATAACGTGCAAACAAAACCGAATCATAATTATGACCTGAAGCAAACATTGTTGTACCTTATATTCCGAACAAAGAATTTTAACAAATAAAGAATGTGCTTATAGAAACTGCAAGTGTATTTGTTATTATTTCATTTTGTTGTGTGCATGGTTGTTTTATGAGATAGGAGTTGATCCAATCGGATTTCTTTACATATATCAGAAAAGCTGCCAGCTTGCTCTTGTTGTTTCTCTGCTAGGTTGTGGTGTTGGGCCCCATGCAATCTTTATGCTATACCAGATTAGCAATATTAGCTTATGAAAAAGTGTCTTGCTCCTTCTGCACCTGGGTTTAGATCTCTACTGGGTCCATATCCACTACCAAATGAAGATAAGCATATACAGTAGACATCTTTCAGAAATGGGATAAATGTATGCTTGAATATACAGGGTGGATACAAATGATGTGCGTCTTTCAAATGGTGCCAAAATTGTAAAATCTTGACCCATGTTTCAAGATCATTCATGTTATATCTTTTCAACTGTACAAGATCGCAATCCGATTTCGTTGATTATAATTATTTTCCGGAAGTTTGGTGCATTTATAAACCTTGGAGAATTTTTTGAAATGATGAATCTGTGCTCTACAGTGAAGTGTACTGCTTCATATGTATGAAAATAAACTTGCAAGTTGTAGTTGCAACCTGTCCTAAGTGTTAACACCTTGGTAAACTAGGTGTTACTTCACTGCTCTGCACAGTATTCATCCTTGAGCCAGATACGTACTTCAAAATGTCCCTATGGTTTATAACTGCATCAATCTTTCTGATAGTAATTTTTATTAGCTAAATAGGATGTGGTCTTCAAGCGCCTAATTCAAAATTTTGTCCTATTTTGAATGTTTGAAAAGTTGGATAATGGATGACCTTGAAACAAAGGTCAAGGTTTGATAATTCTAGCAACTTTGGCAAGAGCACATATGACTTCATACATGCCATCATGCGTCAAAATATAAGCGATGTTGAGAAAGCAACCAATTGCGCTAGAGTTCCTTGTGATATGTAAAACAGTAGTAATTTGTATTAGTTGTTTATGGAGGATTTAATTGAGGAGTTGTTGGAGATTAATTCCACATTGGGTGAAGAAACATTCGTCTGAAAACGATATACAACATATGTACACTGTATACAATTATCCCATAATGATAAGCATATACTTTGTTTGGAGGAGGTTTGGTCACTATATAAGGTTATTGGCCTTTGATACGAAAGGCCCTTTGATATGCCACATGCTGCACATTACAGTGACATGTTGTTTTCATAATTCGTACGTTGATCCAACCATCAAGACCCCTATATAAAGGCAAGACACTGGAGTATTGCCATTCATTCAGTGTACTCTGCTGCAGTATACCACCACATTACAAACATGACCACCTTCACCAGTAAGTATATTTTCATGCATTTGTTCATTATTTGTTCAATAGGATCAGGAGCATATAACTGATTTGCAATGTATTTTTGCAGTGTTGGCTTTGACCGCATTTTTGGCTCTGACAATGGTCACTTACACCAATGCCATATGTGATGTTTGCATATTTAGAGATATTTGCTGCAGACACTTCAGCAGGTGTTGCCCTCCAGGTGCTGGTAAGTCGACTAGCATGTATATGCCTGAATATTATAGGATGAATTTGGTGCTCTTTCTGACATATTGTATTTCTGAATTTCAGATCATCCGGGTGTTTGTCCTGCCAATCCTTTCCCCAATGTTGACATAGTTTTGGGATGTAGACTCTGCTCCTTTGACTCCGACTGTTTCCCCCAGCAAAAGTGTTGCCCAATTGGTGCAAATGCTCGTTGTTGCAGTAACCCTTTGGCTACTACTACTGCAACTACACCTACTCCTACTACTCCTGTGGCAGGATAACACCGTGCACAAAAACCGACTCATGCAGGATTGTGAACTTCAGCTAATGTTGTTGTACCTTATATTCCAAACAAAGAATTTTAATAAATATAGAATGTTCTTGTAGAAACTGCAAGTGTTTTCGTTGTTTCTCTTTGTTGGGTGGTTATTTTATGGGATAGGAGTTGAGCCAATCGGATTTCTTTACATATCAGAAAGGCAAAGACATTACTTTGGCTGCCAGCTTGCTCTTGTTGTTTCTTTGCTATATGTTAGCGATGTTGGGCCCATACACATTTCGGCCCAAAATTATATTTTCTAATCAACCACCTGCATCTCATGCAGTCAGGTGAACTTCATGCTACCAAATGAGCAATATTAGGTAATGAAAAAGTTTTGCTCCTTCTGCACCTCAGTTTCGAACTCTACTGGGTCCACAGCAACTGCCAAATGAAGATAAAGCATAGACATCTTGCAGAAATGGGATAAATGTATGCTTGAATATACAGGGTGCATAAAAAGTCTATCTTTTGTTAATAACTTTTTAGCATTATATGTAGTATCAAAAAAGTAATGCTACACACACAAATAGAAAGTCATATGTGCACTTTCAAATGTGCCAAAACGTTCAAACCTTGACCCTTATTTCAAAGGGCATTATTTCGAATTAGGCACTTGAATAGCGCATCCGATTTAGTTGTTTATATAATTATTTTCCGGTAGTTTGGTGCATTTCTAAACATTGAGGAATTTTTTGAAATGATGAATGATGTGCGCTACAGTGAAGCTACTCCTCGTTTACTAAGGGTTGTAAGAGGTGTACTGCTTCATATGTATGAAAATAAACTTGCAAGTACAAGTTGCAACTTTCCCTAAGTGTTAAAATCTCGGTAAACCAAGTGTTACTTCTCTGCATTGCACAGTATTTATCCTAGAGCACATATTACTTCCTATATTTATTCGCAGTATTACCAAGAGTAACTAAAACATTCTTGGTACGTATTACTGTTTTGATACATGTCATGCGTAAAAATCTATTACTAATGAGAGATACAGACTTTTATCCGCGTTGTTGGGAAATCAACCAATTGCGGTCGAGTTCCTTGTGATACGTAAAACACTACATGTACCCTATTTTTATTGCTGTTATGTTTGAGTTGGGAGTGCATATGTCTATTGCCAAGCTAATTGTGCGTACAAAAGAAAACTGTGTGCATTGGTGGAAACAAGAGGTGGAAAGCACTTTCTGGATAGAATCTGATGATGATGATGATATGATAGGTCAAGCTGGTTTATTGACCCTGGTTATGTACATGAGCCAGTAGTAATTCGTATTCGTTGTTAAGGAGGATATAATTGCAGAGTTGTTGTGCATTTGGAGATTAATTCCACATTGGGTGAAGAAACATTTCGCCTGAATTATACCACAAATGAAAGGCATGCTTTGTTTGGAGGAGGCCCTTTGATATGCCACATGCAGCACATTACAGTGACATGTTGGTTTCATAATTCGTTCGTTGATCCAAATATCAAGACCTCTATATAAAGGCAAGACACTGGAGTATTGCCATTCAGTATACTCTGCTGCAGTATACCACCACATTACAAACATGACCACCTTCACCAGTAAGTATATTTTCATCCATTTGTTCGTTATTGTTCAATAAAAGGAGGAGCATATCACTGATTTGCAATGTATTTTTGCAGTGTTGGCTTTGACCGCATTTTTGGCTATGACAATGGTCACTTACACCAATGCCATATGTAAATTGTGCATATTCGACCGTATTTGCTGCGCACGATTCTCATTGTGTTGCCCTAATGTTGGTGGTAAGTGGACAAGCATGTATATGCCTGAATATTATAGGATGAATTTGTTATACTCTTTCTGACATATTATGTTTTGTGAATTTCAGATAAACCGGGTGTATGTCCTGCCAATCCTTTACCCGGTATCAACGTTATTGGGTGTAGACGCTGCTCCACTGACTCCAGCTGTCCTCTACAGCAAAAGTGTTGCCCATTTGGTGCAAATGCTCGGTGTTGCAGTGACCCTTTGGTTACAACCACTACTACAGCAACTACACCTACTGCAACTACACCTACTGCAACTACACCTACTGCAACTACACCTACTCCTACTACTCCTGTGGCAGGATAACACCGTGCACAAAAACCGACTCATGCATGATTGTGAACTTCAGCAATGTTGTACTTTATATTCCAAACAAAGAATTTTAACAAATAAACAATTTAGTTATATATAATTAGCAGGTGTTTTCGTTGTTCTTTCATTTTTAGAGGGTTTATTTTATAGGATAACATTTGAGCCGGTTGGATTTCGGTATCAGAAGGGCACAAATATGACTTCGCCTGCCAGCTAATTGCTCTTGTCGTTTCTCTGCTTATTTGGTGGTGGAGTTGAGCCCCATATAGAGGTTCTGCCCAAACTTTTCTATTCTAATCAACAATCTGCATCCCAGTAACATAATCCTTATGCTATATATTTTACCAGGTGAACAATACTAGCTTATGAATGCGTTTGCTTCTTCTACACCTCGGTTTGGACCTCAATAGAGTCCTTTGAAGACGATTGAATCTATGCAGATCCAAAATTATAAGCTGCATAAAATTTATTGTGATATACTACATATAAGGCTATTGTCGAATTTATTTTGTTTACTAGTACCAGAAAAAAATATTAGGAACAGGAAAACCTAGAATCGCAAGGGACCCAGCAAAGTTTTCATGATGGAGAGGTTATGTGCAAACTAATTAGTGCATTGCATAGAAATAAAGGATTATTCCAAGACGTAACATACATTTTATTGAAAGGTGTTTGTTCTTTGATAATTCAATGTAATACTTTATTGGAGGCATTACAGAAATAAAATCGCATTCAAACAGAAACTATATGAAAAGTGATAAAAACTTATATGCACCACGTGTTAATTAAGGAAGGATCTTAGTTCAAAGGTCATCAAAAATGTACTTTCTACACTAAGGGTATGAAGTTATACACATCCGGTTTCAGAAGGGTTTTATCTTCCTGCCAATCAAATATACTATATTAGATTTCCATCAACTTCTGATGGATTGGTCCCATGGGGCCAAACAATCGATAAAGTTTTAGCATATAGACTTTGATGGAAAGCTGAATAGCACTGCAAATACTTTATAGATGATCATTTTATGATAGGTCAAGTTGGTTTATGATCTGGTTATGATCTAACATAGGCCAGTAGTAATTTGTAATCGTTGTTATGAGTTGTGCATCTGGAGATTAATTAGACATTGGGTGAAGAACATCCGCTTGATATTTACACCTATGTGTACAATTATATCATATGTAATTGTAATGAAAAGCATTCTTTGCTTGGAGGAGGTTTGCAGTCACTCCGTTATTGCATATTGACCTTTGATTCGAAAGGCCCTAAGATACCACATGATGTACATTATAGTGCCATGTTGTCTATAATTCGTAAGTTGATGCAACCATCAAACCTAAAAGGACCTCTATATAAAGGCAAGGCACTGGTGTATTGCCATTCATATATACTAGTATACTCTGCTGCAGTATATACCACCACATACTATACAAACATGACCACCTTTACGAGTAAGCATTTTCAACCATTTGTTCATTATTGTTTAGTAGGAAAATGTCTGATTTGCAATGTATTTTTGTAGTGTTGGCTGTTAGTGCATTTTTGGCTCTGACATTGGTCACTAACTCCAATGCCATGCTATGTGATGGATGCTTCCGAATCGTAAGCCGTTGGTGTTGCTCCCAAATGGGACTTTGTTGCCAGCAGAGTAAGTGGACAAAAGCATAACAAAACCCATGCTAATAATATTATAGGATGACTTTGATGCCGATTCTGACATATTGCGTTTGTGAAATTCAGATAAACCGGGGGTTTGTCCTGCCAATACTTTACCCGATATCGACATATTTTTTGGATGTAGAAGCTGCTCCGATGACTCCCACTGTCGTGTTCAGCAAAAATGTTGTCCATTTGGTGCAAATTCTCGTTGTTGTATTGCACCTGTTGCAGTAACATCCACTACTGTTACTACACCTACCACTCCTACCGTAACTACACCTACCACTTCTACAGTAACTACACCTACAGCAACTACACCTACAGCAACTACACCTACAGCAACTACACCTACAGCAACTACACCTACAGCAACTACACCTACCCCCACTGAAACTACACCTACACCTACTGTAACTACACCTACCCCCACTGAAACTACACCTACCCCCACTGAAACTACACCTACCCCCACTGAAACTCCTACTGTAACTACAGCTACTCCCACTGCAACTACA
>JAQFZQ010000330.1:0-36860 GCA_034696005.1 Glomeris marginata | reverse complement strand
GCTCGCACGAGGTCTTGCTTCTTTACCACGTCTGCGCAACGAACACCGCAATACCGCCTTCAATTCTTGTTGACCGCCACTCGTATATCCCAATGGAAATAAATTTACCAATTGTGATACGCAGCAACATATCACCAAAATATTTAGCTAAAGTTAATTGATATGTAAATCAATTTACACAGGAAACTGACTTATTGAAACACTGAAAATAAAATCTAATTTCGCAACCTAAAATGATGATAATAAAATGTATATAGCCGAATATTTCAAATAACTGAATTGCGCATGTGATGCGTCAGTTTTTATGGAAGTACAACCTCTGGCAAAAAAGAATCGGTGTGGATTCGTTCAATGCCAAATCATTGCGTCAACATTTTATTTGGTGTAGAAAACGAGTATTGAGAGCAAAAAAAATATGCCCCTTTAAACTGTACTTCTTGATGGACATTGTGTATTATTTCTAAACAGATCAGGCATACCGATTGTACAAAAATACATAAACCACAAAACCACATGTGGAAATAAATATCCGTTCAGGAAAATTCAAGTAAATAAGTATCTGTGCAGTGAAATTAATATTGCGCTAAAAGCCGTTTTGGCTTAAATTACAGCTGTTTATGTTGTGGCATAGAGTTTAAAAGCGATGGACAGTAGTTTTGGTCAATCACATTCAGCAGAGAATTTTATAATTTCATCCAATAATTATTTCTTATTTGTTAAGATTTATCACATCGATTGATGCCTTTAATATCCGTCAGTAATTTTTATTGTAGTTCAATTGTGGTCAGTTTGCTGATTATGGTTATAAGAAATCTAATTATGAATTTGTAGTGTTATTAGCATTGAATACATTTAATGACTACATAAAAAGATTATTCATTGCTACATACATTAATTTTGCAGCAATAAAACAAATACACCCATTATATTGTTTATATACTTTACTAAACTAGTGATAGTGCAATAAATGTTTTGTAAAGTGCATATTTCATTGCTTAGCGAAGCGCTCCACAACAAAAATGAAAAGAGCCATTGTTAATCCTATTCCCAAAATAACAAATGTAAACCATGTTTCTGAGAATGTCACTGCTCGTAGGATCGGAATATCAGCAAGATATGATGTCGTAAATCTTTCTCGAAGGGCTTGCAGGAGTCCCACTTCTCTTATTTGAAGTATTCTGTTTATGAAGGGGAAATCGTGCAAAATTAAACGATTATAATTTAATGATTCAGGATATGTAAGATGTATAGGGTTGCAGCAAGAAAATGCACACTTTTACAAGGTATGTTGCACTTTGCAATGAAGAATCTACTGTAAAGCATCAAGACACTTATTGCACTTTACCCTATATGCATTAGACTATTACTTACAGAATTGAAAATATATCCATGAAAATGAAATCTTGCAAGCATCCTATGCTAACTGGTTTACGACAGACAGGTTTTTTTAAATGTGAAATATTTTGATAATGCTGAAACTTATCTTGAGCATATATGCCTCCTGCTATAAGATACACTTCCCCATGCTTTGTTTTCTCAAGTAATGCATCCGAGGTAATTCCGAAATTGTAACTCTCATTAATGCACCTCACATAACGTACACCTAAGCAATTCTGGAAATAAATAAATTAAGTACTGAGATATTGCATTTTGATAAATGAAAAACTCACAATGTATTTTCGCGCAATTAGAATAAATACTGGGTGTTTTAGAATTAAGAGTAAACATTACATATTTGCCTTTCCTATCAATTTAATAGATTGGTTTGGAAGACATTTATTTAAGGGTAACTAGTTTCGGTCTTATACCATCTATAACACCTTCAGACACAAAAGTACATTCCATGATTAGGAAATCATACTTATCAGAAGGAGAATGACATCGAAATGTCTATATGTAATTCTCCTTATCAAAGATGTCTTATCACATACTCACATAGTAAATTGGATATGTCACAAGATCACGTGACAAATATACATTCTGTCTATCGTATTTATTGCAATAGTTAAAATTATCCGTATAGGGGAAGAAATTTCGGTCTGATAATAATTTTCCTGTAAAGAGAGGCAAATAATAACACGCTGACATAAATGACAAGAAACTAAGTGCAGTATTTAGCCATCTGGTGGATAAGTTTGGACCTTGCTGCCATTCCACTAAAAATATGCATGCAACTTATTAGTAGTAAGGTCAACACACAAGTTCTTAAATTGAAAAATGTATTAGACCTACTCTGAAAACGTATTAAGCTGTCCAAAAACAGGATCCTCCAGAATTTTCCGAAGCTGTTATTCTTGACTCTGGGATTATGTCTTAGAGATGGACTGTTATCATGAGCTAAGTAATAACACAAGTTGCATGCAGCAATGACTAGTATTAGTGTTATCCAAACATCCTGTTTTAGTATGGAAAACAAGATGTCAAACGAAAATGGCTGATATATTTTTGCTCCATATAGAGTCAGGATGTCATAGTACAGAGGAGGTAAATATGCATGAACAAGTTCATGTCTTATAGGGAAGATTCCAATGTGCAAGTCTTCGTTCTACAGAATACATATGTAATATGAAAAACCTACTGCATATTTCAAAGCATTGTCTTACCCTTGTTAAGATTCTCCTTTTGTTATCATATTCATCGTTTGTGGCGTGACTTTTGAAGTAAATTCTGTACATTTAGTTCCGGTTGTGATTTATAATAGAGCTTAATTCTATTATAACTACAAATTATTGCAGTATGTTTGTACGTACGAGATTTGCAAATAATCTACAATGTATGTTGTAATTTTCCCAAAAATTCCAGTAAGCTTTCCATCTTCTACGTCCACGATATTTCGAACCTGATACAGGACATTTAAATTTCGACTCGTTACACCCTAAATCAACTACTGTCTTTACAAATATGTAACAACAATTGTCGTGAATTTTGAATATTTTAACCCTCTGGCAGTCGCGCCCAAAAATGTAACACATGCCTCTTATAGGAATCTACACAAGAGTTGGCACTTACATGCATTCAGATTATGATGTATGCTACTCTCTAAACAGGGTTCCACTGGTACGATTGAATTTGTGGGTGGCCATCAAATCCCTAGCCTGTAGGGAACGTGGGATCAGTGTGACCCACGCTGCAGTCAATTATTCATATCCGTTTGAGATCCTGTTTCGCATGGTGGAAGAGCTGTGTTTGCGTGTGCAGTGTGGTTAGGCCAGGTTAGGCCAGGTTAGGTTATTTCAGGTTAGGTTAGGTTATTTCCGGTTGGGTTAATCCATTTAGGAATTTTAATCTGCTAAAACATGTTGACAGGGGTAGAACTGCCGGGTGTCATGTCACACTGATCCCGCGTTCCCTACAGGCTAGGGATTCGATGGCTGCCCTCAAAATCCCAATTCGCTTCGGTTTTGACTGGTTCAACAAGATGGCACCCTATTTAGAGAGTAGCATGTGTCATAATCTGAACGCATGGAGTGTCAACTCTCGTGCCGATTGTTATAGTATAGTCACTAGGTAGTGCATTTAATGTGTGCTTGCTAACTGAGTAATCTAAGGGCTGTTACATATACCTGTTTCAAAAGTGTTAAGATTGTGAACTTATATTATCTAATTTGTTTTCACTTACCGGAAAAATGTCCGCATATATAAAAATAGTTTGCAAAATTCCAAACAAGCTTCTTTTGTTATTTTTACTGGTTTCCAAAAGTTTATTCGAGTGAGGTGATATAAAAGGTAGTGCTTTCCAAGTCTTCTTACTTTGCCGATGTATGGAGTGAATAGTCAGCTTTTTTTCTGTCATGTCTATCCCATTTATCTTATATAAAGATTAGAAATTATTGTAATAAATTTTGTACTAATACCTTTTAATGTATCTCAATTTTTGTGAATACCTCAAAAGTTAGTTAAATAAATATAATTGATAAAACAATATATACCGGAAATAATACTGGTGAACTAATTGCCTATTTGTAAAATTAGAACTTACCCAGTTTTCGGTATGCACAGGATAAATCATTATTCGCAGGTTTTCCAGCACTTTGTATCTCGTGATGAAACTAGGCAAACATCTCCCAACTATTGTGATTCGGCACTGTCCGATTCCCATTTTATCTTGTAACAATTTTCTGACCTAGGATATTATAATAGTGCCAGTATAATTTCAACAAATGAGCCTTCAATTTATTTGACTTAACGAGGAATTTTTGGAATTTGTGACAAATTTATAATTCGAGTGGACGGACATCCACATGTGCTGTGATATTAGGTTTACAGCGGTCCATTGTAAAGACATTAAGTATGAATATGGCTTACTCTTTTTTTGCTCAATACATCTGCCAGCAATTTCGGAGTCAGTAGGAAAATAGTCATATCTCTGAAATCAGATTTCAGAAAGGAAAAATCCTCGGCTGCCGTTTGACTTTTTAATACCTTCACCAAGACATTGCAATATTTACTGCGTGAAAATACTTTGAACCATTCCCTTGCAATGTTCTCTAAGAAAATGACACCAAAAACCAGTTTAACCCTTGATAGGTTTCTTCACGCAACCGCACTTAACAAACAAATCAGATTTCTCACTGAGCAAAACATTTTCCGAATCATTAAAGGTGAACTGACTAGGTTTTTAAACATACCCTGGAAAGTGTGTAATTCTATAGAATTGGTGCCAATATAACTATTGGCGCAAACGAAACTTTTTTTAAAAATTGTTACAAAAAGTTACGAGTAGTTAAAGAGGGCGCGTCATGGAAGGATGGTGTCACCGCGCTGGCATCACACTGTCCTGTTTTGGCAAAATTTGAATTTTCAGCTAATGGCAGAACTGATTATCAATGGCGCTCCAGTGTGCGTATATCACAATATACTACCCCGTACACTCCTTAGGATACTAAATATTTCATACCTGAGGCAATAATGCTTCAAATGACCTCAAATTTTCAGACAATGTTTATAAATTAGTGGCAATCATATGCTAGTTTTTTCAGGGTATGTTGCAAAACCTTGTCAGTTCACCTTTAACGAAGGAGTCTGTGTGATTTGGCTATACCAAGGAGTTACTTTTAATCAATTGCTAATCAATGCACTTACCAAAAAGTGTTTCGGTGATAATCCGAATACACTCAAAATTCCATTTGATGGCTTTTTCTTTTATCATTCTTGCAACGAGCGTGGGTGACAATTTTCTTTCAGCAACTTGCTCGCTGCTGTCTCGCAGCACAATAATGTTGTCCGCAATTATCACTGCCAAGTAAATCACTTATTTCAATTCATTTACAATAACGGTTAGAAGGCATTTATAAAAGTTTGTGTGCGGTTGCCCTAGAGATAAAATTCCATATATTACATATATTATATATATATATATATATATATTGTGCATAAAACTTTTCAATTTTATTTTTAATAATTATTCAAAATTTTGAAAAGCATGCACGCATTATAGCCAAGTGTCCTAGCTTTAATAAACCAAAAAATTAGTCTTTCGAGACATTTCGGATTTTGAATATAACTAATAAAATTGTTGTAAAAAATAAAATGTTATTTGTTGATTTGCCCTCGTATATTGGCAATGTTCCAAATTCACCAAACTTTTGAGACACCCTGTATAGGTGTTGGTCCTTACCTGCAGATATTGTACGCAATCCGAAACAACAAAGCAGCATTACAGTATTGAGACCTGTGTGTTATTAAACAATTTTTGTTAATGAAATGTTTTTCAAAGCCCGCGTTGCATTTAATAAAAATAAAACTAGTCTAACTTAGTCCCCTGCTGTCAGTTATTAAAACCATATTTTCTGTAATGTATTGCTATAAATGTAACATGTAAATTAGCCAATTTAAATTTTGCGTGTAACATAAATATTTTGACAAACATTTTCTCTGAAATAATTGGTTGCTCATTTCTTTGGATGGTATCAGCTCAAAAAATTTTGCAAATTTGTCAAACACAGGAGAAAATGTTTGCCTTTAATAAGAAATGATAATAATTTCACAATTACCACTTAACGATCCGTCACACTGCAGTGCCGGTCAGCACGATGTGAATTATGCTAGCTCAGAAATTCAATTGTGGGATAACTATCTGTGCTGGCCACTAATATATTCTAACGGAAATCAATTTGTTAATTGTGATGTGCAGCAACACTACACCACCAAATTGACCACTGTAATTGGGTGTGAAAATCAATACACGGAACTGGTGCATGGAAACGCTCAAAACAAAATTTGCCTTCGCAACGTGAAAAGTTTATAATAAATTGAATAAAATCGAGTCCTTCAAAGAACTGGATTGCATGTTCCATGCATTTTTAATTTTCAATGTAGGTGGTTGTATAATTAAATTTATTAAAGATGATTTGATGTACATTTATTGAGCATATACCGTAAATTTTCTAACATAAGCCGGTCTCCAATTAAAGCCCGGTCAGTGATTAAAAACCGGTTTCCAATGTAAGCAAACCAGTTTGTTTTGAATAGAAGCCCGGGCTTCAATAAGAAAATTTACGGTATGTTGATAGCAAGGTTGCTAAGCACAACTTGTAATTGCGATTGTAAACTTGGTGATATTAATGTAGAATACTCGTTGGCTATCCTGGAAAGTATTAGGTACCCATTTTTTGCTTTAGAATTAAAAGCTGATGCGATGCCAAATGTTAATTAACATGTTACCATATTTTGAAAGTGTTTTTGGGCGGTAGGAAAAATTACTGCAATGGCTAGGACCTTTATTGTTGCCGCCATTGTATCAGTCGAGACATTACAAGTTTGAGCTTGTTTGAAAAACCAAGTTGTAAGGTTACTCTCAGTTTCAAAGCAAAACTTATACTTCAGTCATCTGAGTTTCCTCACACGATCAAAATAAGTTTCAGAATGGAATGTGAAGTAGAGGATTTGGGCTTCTTTTGACAAGAGTGATGAAGCGATGCGTCACCCACGCTACCCTTAGTCCAAGGACACAATATACTAACCAGGACTAGGCACTCTCGTTCTTTAGCATTGAGGGAGACACGTGCATCACCTGATTGGTTAACGAAATCACGTGTTCAAAACGTCATCTCTAGGTCCTGGAGGAAGTGAGGTATGAACGTTCGTCGATACACGATACTGTGCACGATACATTCGACGATACAACGCATTTCGAATGTATTTGGATGATGTATCGGTACATATCGGTACGTACTCGGAACGACTCGGTATTTTGCGGTTCTAGTTGCAGCGCCACCATGCCGCGAAAAAAGGAACTACAGACGCTCGTGTTCGATTTCGCCAGTGCCTAGTCCTGGTCAGTATATTGTGTCCTTGCTTAGTCTCTTGTTAACTGATATTTACCCTGGTTACGTACATCCCCCACACATGGACCTTACTTACCTCAGCTAAGTTACCTTTACACAGTTACAGCAAGCACGTCTGCTGAGAATCGTAAAGATTGAGCTCAAGATCATTGCCGCGCTGTTTATATAGAGATGTGTGTTTTCGAACCTTCAAAACTCTCATCAAGGAGTTATATGTAGAACAGGAGGGAACACCTCCATGTTGGCACACTCTCGAATGCACACCCAGAACGTCTAGCTTTGCAGGCTTCGATTTACCCTCCTGTTCTACATATAACTCCTTGCTCTCATTAAAGGAGAACTGACAGGATAAAATTTCCAACACCAAATCAGTTGAACAATTTTCCATGTGATAACCCCGTTTATCTGAACATTACCTGATTTTTTGAAATTTTTCTGTCGATTCGTTATTTTTGCAAAAATATCTGAAGTTTCGTAAAATCGGCCACCGGCGGCAACCAGAACTTCAAAAATATACGCTACCATTGGCTGAAACAACAATAACATTCCCAAATCGGTCTCATTGGCTGCAGCAGCTTAGATCAACCCCCCAGTCGCCAGTTAGCCAATGGCGTTCTGGTTTACGATCTCTCTTTCATTTTAAGTAATTCCTTTACTTTTTAAACAATTATTTCAATCGAACTCTTAGTTTTAATTTAACGTTCAAAATCTACTGAGGTTTTGCAGTATATAAAACCTCTAAAGTTAACTTAATTCAGTTCATCTGAGTTTCTTGTTGCCTTTATGTAACAATTGGTTCATGCATCTGACATCATCTTTGATGTTGTCATCGATAGATGTTGCACATAAGGTGGATAATGCTTTCGATGTGAATGTTATTATTTTTTCAGTTCATAATACAAACCTGAACATGGCATTCCACACAGATTATAGCTATCACCTTGTCTTGGGTCATAGCAATGCATGTAGTAGGTTGCTAAACTGAAATGTAGAAGTGGTTTTATATCTTAATATTGAAATCATATGTAGTATGTAGATATTTGCATTGTCAAATTCCATTACATGAAATATTTCAAATGCTCGAATGAGATTTCTTCACTTTGAATACCATAAACATAGTATAGTTCACTTGCTAGTGAGCAGCGGCTATATACTTGGCTATCTAGACTTCTTGTTAGAAAAATTATAAGCAAATTTGTGGAAATAAGCTGCATATTAAACGAGGACCTTGCAACTTTGAAATTTTCTTGTGGTCTGGTTGACACAAACATTGGATTGAAATGTTTATTATCAATATATAAAGTATATCGATTTCTTAATTTGGTCATTGTTGTTAATTTTGGGATTATAAAGTCATCCTTTTAGTGGTTTGGTCTATCGGAGGTCATAGCAATAACTTGTCGCGTCTCTACTAGGATGTTTGTACAAAGTGCAAATTGAAATTGAAGCTGCAGAAATATCAGTACTCTATGTAGCTTTGTTGGTATATGGAATTTGCCTTTTAGTTTTAACGTCTTCGTAAATCAAATGCCACTTTCTAAATCAATCGCGTTTGGATATAAGGCTTACACTTCACCTACTTCAACCGTCCCTTGGCAAACGGAAATCATGCATTGAGTGCAATTATATTTGGTAATTTGGCATTTATTTCAGGGGTGTTCTCTCATTTGTGGTCTTTGCTACTCAGTTGTCATTAATCAACAAATGCACATTGCAGACATACGCATACAATGTGTATTGAAGATAATTGTTGCATATTGTAGGAAATTATAGGATACACTGTAACTAGTCTACAATATTTAATAAAAATATCTGTTTACAAGCATATGAACGTAATCTTCATGTGATGCACATTAATTAGAAAAAAATTGCGACAAAATTATAAAACGGTATAATTAATTTCAATAAAAGTGGGCTGCATTATAAGAAAACTAATCATGAATTGTTTTTAGTGTTATTAGCATTGAATACATTTAATGACTACATAAAAAGATAATTTGCTGCCACATACATTTATTTTGCAGCAATAAAACTAATACACCCATTATATTTTGTATATAACGTTAGTAGCAAGAGTGTTTACTTTCTTGGTGATAGTGTGTTGTAAAGTGCATATTTCATTGCTTAGCTATGCGCTCCACAACTAAAATGAAAATAGCCATTGATAATCCTATTCCCAAAATAACAAATGTAAACCATGTTTCTGAGAAGGTTATTGCTCTTAGGATCGGAATATCTTCAGGATATGATGTCATATATCTTTCTCGAAGGGCTTGCAGGAGTCCCACTTCTCTTATTTTAAGTATTCTGTTTATGAAGGGGAAATCGTGCAAAATTAAACGATTATAATTTAATGATTCATGATATGTAAGATGTATAGGGTTGCAGCAAGAAAATGCACACTTTTACAAGGTATGTTGCACTTTGCAATGAAGAATCCACTGTAAAGCATCAAGACACTTATTGCACTTTACCCTATATGCATTAAACTATTACTTACAGAATTGAAAATATATCCATGAAAATGAAATCGTGCAAGCATCCTATGCTGACTGGTTTACGACAGGCAGGTGTTTTTAAATGTGAGATATTTCGGAAATGCTGAAACTTCTCTTGAGCATATATGCCTCCTGCTATTAGATACACTTCCCCACGCTTTGTTTTCTCACGTAATGTATCTGAGGTAATTCCGTAATCATAGCTTCGATTAATGCAGTGGACATAATTTGTCCCTAAACAATTCTGGAAATAAATAAATTACCAAGGAGTTGTATACTGTATTAGGAGTCCCGATCGCTATTACAGAACCGTCCACTCTTTCGAAATAACGTCAAGCATTTTCGAGCAACTCCAATGACAAAATTCGATCTGGCACTCCCTCAGCCACCATTGTGGATTTAGAACACGTGATTCTAGCATTGATTCTACGGCAATTAGTGGGAAATCTGTGGTTGACCTTTTCTTTTTCTTTACTGAAAATATTGATGTTTATTATCCCTTGGGGACAACTCAAACCAATAAATCCATTGGAAATTGAAGCTAAGTGCCATAGAATCAATGCTAGAACCAGGTGTTCTAAACCTTTAATGGCGGCGGAGTGCGTGCCAGATTGAATTTTGTCATTGGGGTCACTTGAAAATGCTTGATATCATTTCGAAAGTGTCTGGACGGTTACGTAATAGCGATCGGAACTCGTGGTACAGTTTAGAACTCCTTGAAATTACGTGCTGAAATATTGCATTTTGATCAATGAAAAATTCACAATGCGTTTTCAAGCAAATAGAATGTATACTGAGTGGTTTAGATTGATTGTGGGTAATATCAAGAGTGGATGAAAGATATAAGAGTGTGCCACCATTAGACGTCCATGGGTTGAACCTACTGGAGATTGACATTTGTTTGATCATGGGCGTGGCCATGTGGTACCCACTCAGACTAGTTCCCCTCCCCAGAAAATAGCTGTCTTGAACCTTTCCAAGAAAAATTGTGGATATAAACTTAGTTTAAAATATCAAAACATGTGAAATGAATAAATTTGTGGTTGTGTATAGGAATATAATCCAACCCTGGATTGCTTTTAGTGTTCGATTTCTGCGGATTATCGCATCTGCAAAATTTCACAAAAAAACATGTAATTTCAAAAACCGTTATTGTGACCAATGTCTAATTTTGGGAACAAACTATTGTTACATATAGCTATCGACTGTAAGACTGAATTTTCTATAAATCAAACTATTTCCAAGCTAAAATATTGTTAATCCAACACGCAATCAAGAAAAATAAATTTATAAATTTCCGAAAATTATTTATGGAAAATAATGCTCTTACAGGTTTAAGCTACTGCAATGCAAGTTCTTTTAAACCAAAATTTATTTTGATATTCCCAAAACTAACGTTAAAAACTTGCTTTATGTTGACCCATGTTTGAACATTGTTTACGAGATGCAAACGTTATTAAAGACGAAATGCCATTATGCTACTAGCTAGCTGTTACAGCATGTCCTTCTACAATTCATTTTATTTGTTTCTTGAAGCACATCTCTTAAATTCCATGAATAACAGCAGATATCCCAGCAGCAGCACAACGCTCATCACAGTGACGTCACAGAAATTGCTTCTACAAATAGCCACTGAAACTGGGTGGGGCGCTACAGGCTCGAATAATATCGCAACACGGGCTATAGGTGTGGAACACTCTAACTTTCATCCACTCTTAGTAATATATAACATATTATGAGAAACTTCTTATTTTCTTAATGAAAGATATACAGGATGGAAGAAAAGTCCTGATTTTTTGGAAATAACTCTTTAAATATGCACGATACATGATTGGAGACTGAGTGAGGAAGGATCATTATGAAATGGGCCATCCACTTGGCATGGCGGGAATGACCATGGACTGCGTGTTCCAGGTTATTGAAAGTCTAGTTCCTAAACCGTGAGAAATAGGCCACATGTCAATTCGAAAGTTGTGCAGCACCATCAAATTAGTACGGAAATGCTTGGTTTAGTAATTTTTAAAACATGGCATGCGATGTAAGCGGGGTTTACAGGCTGGTATATTTATTTTAGGGTGAATAGTTTCGGTCTTGTGCCATAGATAACATCCTCAGACACAAAAGTACATTCCATAATTAGGAAAACATACTGGTTACATATGTACTTGTCAGAAAGAGAATGACATTGCAATGCCTCAATGTAATTCTCCTTATCAAAGATGTCTTATCACACACTCACCCAGTAAATTGGAAATGTGACAAGGTCACGTGACAAATATACATTCCGGGTATCGTACTCATTACAATAGTTAAAATTATCTGTATAAGGGAAGAAATTCCTGTCTGATAATAATTTTCCCGTAAAGAGAGGCAAGTAATAACACGCTGACATAAATGACAAGAAACTAAGTGTAGTGTTTAGCCATCTGGTGGATAAGTTTGGACCTTGCTGCCATTCCACTAAAAATATGCATGCAACTTATTTTTAGTAAGGTCAACACACATGTTCTTACTTTGAAAAATGTATTAGACCTACTCTGAAAACGTATTAAGCTGTCCAAAAACAGGATCCTCCAGAATTTTCCAAAACTGTTATTCTTGACTCTGGGATTATGTCTTAGAGATGGACTGTTATCATGAGCTAAGTAATAACACAAGTTGCATGTTACAATGATTAGTAGCACTGTTATCCAAACATCCTGTTTTAGTATGGAAAACAAGATGTCAAAAGAAAATGGCTGATATATTTTGACTCCATATAGAGTCAGGACGTCATAGTACAGAGGAGGTAAATATGCATGAACACGTTCATGTCTTATAGGAAAGATTCCAAGGTGCAAGTCTTCATTCTGCAGAATACACGTTCGATATGAAAAACCCTCTGCAGATTTTCAAAGTTCCGTCTTACTCTTTTCTTGATTCTGTTGATGTTATCATAGTCATCGTTTGTTTCGTGGTTTTTGAAGTAAATTCTGTACATTTAGTTAGTTGTGATTTACAAAGGTGCTTTATTCTATTATAACCAGATTATTGCAGTAAATTTGTACGTACGAGATTTGTAAATAATCTATGATGTAAGTCGTAATTTTCCCAAAAATCCCAGTAAGCTTTCCATCTTCCACGTCCACAATATTTTGAACCTGATACAGGACATTTGAATTTTAGCACGTTACAGCCCAAATCAACTACTGTCTTTACAAATACATATGTAACTACAATTTGAATGAATTTTGGGTTTTTATCCCTCTGGTAGTCGTACCCAAAAATGTCACGCATCTGTTATTGCAATCGGCAGGAGAGTTGACACTCCTGCCTTCAAATTATGACATATGCTACTCTATAAACAGGGTTTCACCTGTACGATTCGTGGACCGGACTTTGACTGGGCCAACCAGATGGCACCCAGTTTTGAGAGTAGCATACATCATAATCTGAACGAATGGAGTGTCAACTCTTGTGCCGATTGCTATAGTCACCTGTGCGTGTAAAGCCGTGTTGTTAAGATTAATCAATAGGCTGTTACAAATACCTGTTTCATAAGTGTAAAGATTGTAAACTTATATTACCTAATTTGTTTTTACTTACTGGAAAAATATCCGCATATATAAAAATAGATTGCAAAATTCCAAATAAGCGCCTTTTGTTATTTCTGCTGGTTTCCAAAAGTTTATTCGAGTGAGGTGATATAAAAGAAAGTGCTTTCCAAATCTTCTTGCTTTGCCGATGTATGGAGTGAATAGTCAGCTTTGTTTCTGTCATCTCTATCCCATTTATCTTATATAATAATTTTCAACAATCGTAATAATTTAGCAGTAATAAATATCAATTTATATAATTTTTTTAATACACATATCTCAAAAGTTAGCTAATTATATATTATTGGTAATACAATATACGTATATACTGCAAATAAAATTGGTTTACTAAATGCCTATTTTAAAAATTAGAACTTACCCAGTTTTCGGTATGCACAGGATAAATTATTATTCGCAGGTTTTCCATTACTTTGTATCTCCTGATAAAGCTAGGCAAACATCTCCCAACTATTGTGATTCGGCACTGTCCTGTTCCCAATTTGCCTTGTAACAATTTCCTGATCTGGAGTATTATAATAGCGCCAGAATAATTGTAACAAATGGACCTTCAATTTATTTGACTTAAAGAGGTATTTTTTGTAATGTGTGACAATATATTAGGTTTGCAGCGGTATATTGTAAAGACGTTAAGTATGAATATGGCTTACTCTTTTTTTGCTAAATACATCTGCCAGCAATTTCGGAGTCAGTAGGAAAATAGTCATATCTTTGAAGTCAGATTTCCTAAAAGAAAAATCCTCATCTGCTGTTTGACTTTTTAATACCTTCACCGAGACATCGCAATAGTCACGGCGGGAAAATACTTCAAACCATTCCCTTGCAATGTTCTCTAAGAAAATGACACCAAAAATTATTTTAACCCTTAATAAGTTTCTTCACGGTACCATATTTAACAAACAAAACAGAGTTGTCACTGAGCAATACATTTTATCAAACATTTTGTTATTGTTTCCAACAGAGACAGTAAAACCTCATTTTGCTTTATTCGAATAATTCTACTCTTTTTAAATCTAACAGCTGGGTCAAACCTTATCTGAGTGTGCCCTAATTTTTGGCCGTGCACACATAAATAGGTAACAGGATTATATCAATTGTTAATCAATGCACTTACCAAAAAGTGATTCAGTGATAATCCGAATACATTGAAAATTCCATTTGTAGGCTTTTGCTTTTATCATTCTTGCAACGAACGTGGGTGACAATTTTCTTTCAGGGACTTGCTCGCTACCGTCTCGCAGCACAGTAATGTTGTCCGCAATTATCACTGCCAAGTCCATTTCACTTATTTAAATTCTTCATTTACCCGACTTTTGAGACACCCTGTATAGGTATTTGTCCTTACCTACAGATATTGTATGCAATCCGAAACAAAGCAGCATTACAATATTGAGATCTGTGTGTAATTAAACAATTATAACCCGTGATATATTTTTATAAACCAACGTTGCATTTGATAAAAAGGAAACCAGTCTTACTTATTCCTCTGCTGTCAGTCATTAAAACCATATTTCTGTTATTTGGTGCTAATAATGTAATATGTATGTGAACTAGACAAAGTAAATTTGATTGAAACAATAAACATTTTGACAAACACTTTATCTGAAATAATTGGTTGCTCATTTGTTTAGATGATATCAGCTCAATAAACTTTGCAAATTTGTCTAGCATAGGAGAAAATGTTTGCATTTAAAATGAATGATAACAATTTCACAATTACCACTTGACGATCTGTCACACTGCGATGCCGGTCAGCGCGATGCGAATAACGTTAGCTCGGAAATTTAATGGTAGTATAACTTCGTGTTAGCCACTCATATATCCCATCGGAAATCAATTTGCCGATTGTGAGGCGTAGCAACATTTCACCACAAAACTTAACACATTAATTTTGTATGAAAATCGATCAATACCAAGGAAATTGGACCCTGGAAACGCTCAAAACTAGTTTTGCCATCGCAACGTTAAAAGTTTATAATAAAATGTACTATAATCGAATCATCCAAAGAACTGGATTTCATATTCCATGCATGTTAGTTTTTTAATGTAGGCAGGCACTTGTAATTATTAAATGTGATTTAATGCGCATATATTTAATGGGTATGTCATTAGTAAAAGTACAATTTGGCTCCAATTCGAGTGTAATTGCAAATGTAACCTTGATGATTTTATAATAATATATATTATACTGCTTCCTGAGCCCATTGACGTGTAAATGATCCGAAATTATTCTAATTATATGTGAATTGGCCTAATGAAAATGAAAAATTGGCCCATAATGTCAACTGCGCATGTCTGGAAGTGGGACTGATTTTAAGTAGGGGTAGTGCTTTTCCCACTCTTGTTGACACTTGCAGTGAAATGTAAGCTTCTGGAATGATCACAACTGAACTACCATAAATGGGCTGCTACCGCTCTCGTTTCCTACTACCACTACCGCGCATGCGCTAATAAGTTCTATTGGGCCATCTTATGTTGCCTGAATACATTGAACGTAAAACCATGGTAAAACTAGTATGGCTGACTAGCTAGTCCACCTATCGGTCAAAATGTGTACTAAGCATTCTCACACTTACCTAGTCCCCAAAATCCGCTGTGCATGATATTCAAGCGATAAATAAATAAAGATGGCCGCCGGGTGATAACCCTTTGCTTTGTTCCGTTACGTACAACCGTTAACATATTATTTTTGGCCATTTCGTACTGCATGGCATGTGATCATCATCAACACAACGTGAAGCTTGATCATGTGATCCCATCGGCAGCCATTTTCGCGGTAAAATATGCTGGCTTTATCTTTGTACCAAATTAGATATGGGACAATAAAATAAAAGCGCGCCCTGTCGGAGGGCTCGAGAAACCAAATCGCATGCGCTTAAATTACAGGATTTACGGTATATCAAAATATTTTGCAAAATTCCAAACAAGCTCCCTATGTTATTTCTGCTTGCTTCCAAAAGTTTATTGGTGTATGAGGACATAAAAGGAAGGGTTTCCAAGTCTTTTTAATTTTTTATGTATTGAGTGAAAAGTTAAATTTTCTGCCACCTCTATTCCATTTATCTAGGATAATAATTAGCAACCGGTGTAATAGTTTGTATAGTAGTAAATTGCAATTATTGTAAATATCTGAATATTTATTGTTCAAACTCGATATCCTGCAAATAAAACATGTTTCAAATTAGTGATTAGAACTTACCCCGTATGCACATGATAAATAATTATCTGTAGGTTCTGCCGAACTGTATATCTTCTGATGAAGCTAGGCAAACATCTCCCAACTATTATGATGCGGTTCTGTCCTGTTCCCATTCCATTTTCTAACAATTTTCTGATCTAGGGTACCGTAAATTTCCTAATACAGTCCCGGGCTTCTATTCAAATTTGGGATTTTCAGACCAGGCTTCTAATAGAAACCCAGCTTCTATCAGAGACAGGCTTGTATCTCTTCATAGTGAAAATCGGTGCACTGTAGCAATTTAACATCAAAATCATGGTATTAATTTTAGTAGAAAAGCGAAACTTAACACGATTATAACGTGGAATCTATCTCGATCTTGGCGCCAAATTCACGATCCCATTGCAACAAGTAATTTAAAGATAACTAAATGGGAAAATTATAATGGCTCTTACACCAACGGCGTTTGAGCCGATTACGAATATAATCCGGGGGCTTGTATTAGGAACCGGCTTTTAACCATTGCTGGACCAAAATGACCCGGTTTCAATTGGAGACCGGGCTTCAATTGGAGGCCGGATTGTATTGGGAAATTTACGGTATTACAACAGATCCAGTATTTTTAAGAATATTTGTCTTTAATTTGTTTGATTTAAAGGAGAACTGGCACGGTTTTTTCGTAGTCACCGATTTTAATGAGATAATTTGCAAGCAATATTAAACATATTTTGATTCAAACTTGAAAATCTAAGCATGCTTACCACAGTAGTTTTTGTTATATTAATTCTTGAAAAATACATCCGTGGAGTGTAAACGAGGCTGGAGTGCTATGGAAAGCTAAGTATAGCAAGCCAATACATGCTAAATGCCTACTAGCTATGAAAGTGGCGTTCAGGTGGCTTCACCACTGCATATGCTAAAACAGACTCTTCATACTAGAATTTTCCGCTTCCTAGCCTCTCACTACAGGCCCAAAATCACACAAAAATACACAAACTGCAATCTCTTAAAGCTATTTTAATAAATTTTTAAAAAAGAAAAGAAATGAACTCGTAGTTTTAATTTTAACCATTCTTTCTACAATCCGAACATCATGGGGTGTTACAAAACCGTGTCAGTTCTCCTTTAATATGGTGTTTTTCATGATGTGTGACAAATGCAATGCAAATTAAAGAAGTAGGTATTTAAATTGAATTGGTGTTAGTTATTTGAAATACGTGAGATTGAAATTATCCAAGCGGCATGTTACACATTGCTTGAGCATATGGACCAACTAGGACGAAGTGGCTCAATATAAAATGACACTACTAACATACTTTTTTTTACTAAAATTGTTAAATTCAGCACATGCCTCCCACAGTATCCACAAAAATCGTCCATGCCAAGGCATTAGAGGTATCACGTGGTTGTTGTCTCCAATAGAGGCAGTAAGACCTTTTATTGCCTTGGTGGAATAAGTTATTATATTAATTTGGTAATTCAAATTGCGTAGCACATTATACTTATAAATATCCGAGGTGCTTTCCTGATTTGATTTTTGGGGCAGTAAATTAACAATTTGTATTCTCCCTCTTAAGCAATTGCTAATCAATGCACTTAACCAAAACATGATTCAGTAATAATATAAATACATCCAAATTTCCATTTGGTGGCTTTGCTTTTATCATTCTTGCAACGAGCATGGGTGACAATTTTCATTCAGCGACTTCTCGCAGCACAATAATTTTGTTCGCAATGGTCGCTGCAAAGTAAATCCCACTTATTTACAATCGATATTTGTACACATGCGCCAAAGTGAACAGTTCCTTTGTGTAATCTAGGGTTAACGGTATGAATGGTGCATGAAGTCTAGTCGCGTTGTCTGTGTCTGCTAATATGAAGTCAAATCATCGTGGACTTCCAATATCTTTATACTAATAGGTTGTGTTTTAATGAAATGCAAATTTAACATAGTTTTGAATATTTGTTGAAAAGTTCTTGTTTTTTGATCAACACAATTTTTTCCATTAACATATTTTTATTAGTACATTAAATACATTACATACACTTCAAAACAGTAATTTTGTAAGAGTAACAAAAGCAATTGTAATTATACAGATGTTAAAATTGATAGCTTGGCGAAATGAACCGGAACCATTCCTCGAGCATTGTAGTCCTCCACTACAATAGTATCCAGATTTACAGCAATATCCAACAGATATGCAACAAACAGGCTATGAGAAAATTATTTTACTTTAAATTGAATGCTTTCAATGTTAGGAAATGTGCCAAATGAAAAACTTACATTGGGAAATTCGCAGCAGTGTCGTCCGTCAGCACACAAGTATGGATCTGAAGCTGGACAAATAGCTTTGCCCCCGCTACTGGTTCCCTGTGAAATATGATTTGTATTATTAAAATTTTATCTCGTACACTATGCATTAGTGCCTGGGCCTGAAACTTGAAAAGGAGAATGGAGTTGAATAGTTGTCACTTAGAGCATTTTTCATGTTTTCAAGCCCTAAAAATTTTAAATGGACAACTATTCAACTGTCTGCCAAATGGTGAAATTTTCTAACGAACCCTTGTACAGAGAACTTCCTTAGATATTGCTTTAAGTAACTAGTCCAAGCTTACTTATGTATGTTTTAATTCCTCCAAATATATATATGATCACAAATTTTGTTTACCATGTCGTAACTTGCTATTCCACTCATTGTCTGTGGTGTATCTGCAACACGTGTTTGTTAAAATCAACTTTCAAACCATCATGCTTTTATACTTTCTTACCAGATTTTTGGCCATCTGCCTTGAACATGCAGCATGATAGTACTACAATTGTCAAAATGACTATTACTTGGGTTTCCATTTTGTGTTAGCAGTAGTAATATTTAAAATAGACCCAATTTCTTATATATATACATGTGTATAGGTATCTGCCCACTCACGTCTTGATTTGCTCATGATATATATTGGCCAATAGCGTTACAGCTTGGGTGCGTCAACTGAAGGTTTATTGCCTTAGTATTTCTTAAAATACCAAACCTTCCCTTAATATAATCTTTTTAGTGAGCCATGGGAAATTTTATGCCATATTGCGATAATATACAATTTCCGTTTGTAAATATTACTGTTATCATGAGAATAAACATTTAAACTAACTCTTTCTTTGTGAACGTAAGGAATAGTTACGACAATTTGTAATGAAACACTAATATAGTGGACATATTTCCCACCTGTTTGGGGATGGCATGAGCTTTCTAGACTTATGACATGTAGTTGTATACTGGTATGAGTTTATTGGAAATATTTCAACTACGCGGACCCCTCTACATATCCTGTAATAGGTATTCTGAAACACCCGGTATATGCATGTTACAAGAAGTAAGACTCAAAGTCTACTTTTGTTTGATAATTATTAACCCAAGGAAAAGTATTCCTTTCAATTTGACCAGTGTAGACATGTTTTCAATTTCTTGTTACACGCATCCTCTATGAGAAGAATTATTCCAGCAAAATATTAGTTTTGAGGAGGCGAGTGTGGTCTCCCAAATAAAATAATACAGTATATAACTTTAAAATCAGAACTAGGCAATTATTTTAGGCATCTGAACACAGTTTATATATCTACATTTAAACAGAATGTTGCTTACGTTACATGAAAAGTGAAGGATTATGATTTCTGAGTAACTGTTATTTTGTTGTGGTGCAACAGGTTTAAATGGCATTGAAGATAAAGCTAAATACATGTGTTGATAATGTTACATGAAGTGTACTGATATTACAAACAAACAGCAAGCTTAGACTCTAAATTCAAATGTGTATAGTGGCACATATTGTGATGGTCGGCTACGTTACCTTGGTCTTCTATCTTCCGATACAAATAATAAAGTGTAGACTGCTATAACTCGTGTTGAGATTCGACTATTTAATACCTATGTGACTTGTATGTATAGGCAATCACATAAGACTATGTCCATACTAAGGCATAGCTAATACAAACTAAGACATAAGACCCCGAAGCCCTTTGTGTAAGGATCTATATAGTTGGCCCCGAAGAGCCAATGAGATTCAAATCTCTGACCGTTGGCGTGAGGACCACCCAAACTCGTGAAAAAGTTACAAAGTGACGGAATGTCCGTTACAATATTTTACAGTAACAATAGTACTGCTTACATTCTGCTTGACCAGATCTGTTAAGAGATCATTACTTAAATACATATTATAATTTGAATATGTAAGGTGAAGATAGAATGACTCAAGCAGAGTGAAATACTGAAAACTAACAAAATAATGTTGTGTAGTGTTATTTCTAAAAACTGCATTATGTAGAAGTATAGTATTTATATGACAGCATGCAATGAACTTGTTTCCATGATAATATTTTGAGTTGATAAAGGGGTAATTCCACCCTTATTAGCTGCATGCAGTGACATCTGATAACGCGTCCACTGATAAACTCGCCCTCTGTTGGACCAGTTGGACTAAACAAGCAAACATTGGTGCTTGTGTGCTGAATTATTGGAAACGTTGCTCCACACACTTTGTGTGAAGTCATCATTTGGAGAACGGAGTGTCTGCTATCATGATTTAATTATTCCCCAACAGGCAATACTTTTGGTTCACCCTGTATATACGCAATATTGAGTATTGGAATGACTCCAACAACTCTATAATAACCTCATTTCTGTTAGTATAATCAACTAGGTCACATCTACCTATATCCATTGCATATGAACACTAGATATTTTCCTACTGTCAACTAATGCCTAGCAATTCCATTGGTTGTCAAAGGTTGATTGTAAATTAATCTATCTTGCTTACAATGAACATGTGGTGTTGATCAAGGGATAAAATATAACATTGAGATTACTGATATTTAATTTTTTGGAATAACTACCTTGGCAGATGATTAGATATACATACAGAAGAAAGGAAACTAGTGGTGACTACGTCACCCTTTATGCACGCATTGGACTGAAATGTACCTAACCCCTTTTGGAGCTCAAACCGTCCTGACTAATCAAAACGTCTGATTTTACTCCATTACTTGGCCGCAGTTTAGATATAGCAACAAGTGCATGCACCATCATATCACACTTCTGAGAACTAGGAAATGGAAACTTATACATAGTAGCCTTGCATTTAACTATCACGTTAGTGCATGAAGTTGGTTACTGCTATTAGGTTTTTGCTATGGCGAACACAATCACATTTGTCACCATTGTTGTATACAATTGACACTGTCTATCACATGCATGTGCAATGGAATCTTTCTATATACTGTAATAACGGCGCACACTAAGGGATACATAGTTTTTTCCCCTTATGAAGTTATGCTCTTACAAGGGAATATGTTTGTAACAGCACTCTACCTACGGACATACATACACGGACCTGGACTGCCAACTCAAGATGGCGGCCATGCTAAAGGGCAAAGGGTATCCGCAGGGGTTGTGACATAGAGAATTGCACCCGCTACTACCTGTGGTGGAGGATACACACATTTGCACAGGCCACCGTTTGGCCACGTGCAACAAGAAAGTGCATTATCCACAGTGACTAAGCGACCCAAATGACATTTACGATCCAGCATATCTTTGTGTAATAACGAAAGTGAATTTAAATGATATATTTTTATTGCAGTAATATAATATGCAGTTTAATTGTTTCAGCAATTAAATGCGGATGCTAATCCTTTGCTATAGAATCGTAGGAACATTAATTTTGCGCACTAAATCCTCCTTGTTTTCATACTGACTACGATGCAATAGCAAAATCACGAAAGTGACCGTGACATAATTTTATTTTCTTACTTTCATACGAATGGTCAGTTAATTGTCACTGGGATACACTAAACCATTTATGGTGGCTACTCATGGGATCATAAGGGGTCATAAGTGATAACCCACATTAGTTAAGTGTTCTTAACGAGCCGCTTCATTCTAAACAAAACTACGTTGTCTTCATCCACCAGTTCAATGTGCATTTATTTCAATGAAACATGGTATTATGTATTACATTTCCATACAATTTAATATATTTTTCCATCACCAATTATTTAGAAATAGTGTGAGCACTTAGACTAGTGTAGGATGTTTTGCTGTAATGCATTGTGAGAAGTGAAATAAGACTAAAGAATTAAAGAAATATTGTGCAGTTAAAGGAATTCCATATGTTTATCTTGACCGTTAGATCAAATACAAAAGTTTGCGAACTCTTTTAATAGTGCATCGCAATCAGGTTGCGGTGTTGCTGTAGTGGTCTTTGTACCTCTGAATCGTTTTAAGAATTTCTCAAAGTCTGGATTGTCTTCTGAAAACCTTTTTGGAGGTTTGGGATTTTCAAATCTTATTTGGGACATGTCTTGTATGTCCATCAAGTCCTGTCGTCGCAATGCATCACACTGCCAAACTGCTGTCATGATTGCGATGAAAATGATGAAGCGATGAATTGTAATGGAAAACATTGTTCTAAAATGATAATCAGTATTGAACATAGTAATAACACCATCTACCATTTGTCATATAAATAGTTGCTGGTTTATGTTTGCGATATACATAGAGTATGTGACAGTTACTTACCACGGGTTAGCAAGTTGGATGACGTGAGTCTGATCTAGAGCTGGAACTAGTGATCTTGCATTAGATTGACTATGCTTATATAGTTCTAGCAAAATCCAATTAAACTTCACGTGCAACTCCACAATTGGACACAGTATCGCAAACTCCTCTTACGTAATAGTGTAGCGTCATACTTTTTGTATGAACACACTGTTCACTAAATAAATAACCTGAATTTCGATGGGAATAATTAGTAACCTGGTCTAATAACATCTTATGACCAGGTGAAGTGCATCCTTGTATAATGCTTCCTTTCAAATACAAGAAGACAGTCTTCCAATGCTTTGGTTGTGATTTGTAAAGTTCAGTTTTTTTTTTTTTGAAGTAATTCACGTAGGTTAGTTATTACTACTGTAAAGATTGGTTTCTTGGAAGTATTCTGAAGTTTGATTATATACTTCATTGTGCACTCTGCTGCAGCATGGACTTACAGATGGACACAAATGTGATTTTTCGCATGATGAGTCATTTTTCAATATAAACGCATCCTAGCGAATCGGAGGAGAGAAAATTGAATTGCTATTATGTGTTTATAGGGTTCACAAATGTCTGGAGCTATAGAAGGTATCTTATAAAGGATACGGTGATCAAAATTATGTAGGAGTTCACATGGGTGGATTTGGAAATTATTTCTCATCAGACGACCGACATCACCTTCGATGTCGGCGCATTTCTATCTTTTCAACTGATAAATATTGAGAACTAGTTCCAATTGGAAAGTTGTAGAGCACTGGTAAATTGGTATAATAAAAATTGTTCCATAATTCTACAATTAATATCTGAATTTGTATTGACCGTTCAATTGCTCAAAAACCTGCCAAGCAGGGAAGTGCATCTAATAGCGCTGCAAAGCAGGAAAGCTCTGTGAATTAGTTGTCTGGCATGTCTGTTCTTGCACTAATTGTTGGAATTTGACAATGCAACATGTACAATTGTGACAAATCTATATGGACACATATAGAATTGAGTTTTCCCCCAAAATTAACATTTTTACATTGCATTTTGCATTTACGGTTTATCACATGTGCGCACGTAATGTTAAAAGTATGTATTTAATAATGCCATATTTTAATTGCAGGCATAAAGTATGCAGTTTAATTGTTTCAGCAATTAAATGCGGTTGCTAATCCTTTCCAGTAAAATTGATGGGACATTATTATTTTTACATTTAATCCTCCTTGTTTTCATACTATTGTAATCGTAAAATTGCAAAAGTGGTTGTGACATAATTTTCTTACGTTAATTACATACAAATATTCTGTTCATTGTCACTGGGATGCACTTAACCAGGAATGAGCTGCAACTTCCCAAATGAACCTAGCATTCTGTATCACTTTATTTAATTTACCAAGGTATTCGTTAAATTAGTTTGAAAGCGATGTTTGCGCTCACGGATGACTTCATCATTTGAAATGCCATTATGGACTTCCAATATCTATTTAAAAATATTCTGTGTATTGTACAAATTTCAAGAGATATAGCAAAAGGACCTAACTTTGGCATCACCCCGCATATTAAATACTAATTTTATGTATAGTCCTTATCATACGAGAAAAAATCACGGAATCAGAAATTAACAAATTCATTATTTTATTCCCAGTTCATAGAAAATTGTATGCACTAACAAACAAAAAGCTAGCTTAGTGAATGACTATATCTATATCCAGGCTAGCATAGAGTCAGGTATAGATTAGAGAATAATTCAGATGGATTGGAGAATGTAAGAAATATTCGCGCAAAGTAGTCGAAATGTGAAATTATTTTAGTTGTTCGGCTGAATGTGCATTTATTTCAACAATACATTGCAAACTGTATTACATTTTAATACAATTTATTATATTCCCTTATCACCAATTAGTTGGAAATAGAGTGATCTGAATATCAAGTACAAATGTTCTCCAACTGTGCTAATAGCGTGTCACGATCAGGTTTTGTCATATAGCCTTATTGGTCTGTTTACCAATGAATAGTCTTAAGAATTCTTCGAACTCTGGAAGGTGCACTTAAAAGGTTTGATTGGTTTTATTTTTGTTTGGGACCAGCCTTGTTTTTCCTTCACGTCAGATTGACTCGTTGCGTCACACTGCCAAACTGCTATCATCATTACGATGAAAACGATGATGCGATGAACTGTGATGGAAAACATTGTTCTAGAATGAAAATGAGTACCTATAACATGTTATAACAGTATCTACCAATTGTGAAATAAATAGTGGCCGATGTATCTTTGCGCGAATGAGTACGAGACCATAACTTACTTCAGGTTAGCGAGTGGGATGATGTGAGTCTGATCTATAGTTGGAAGAAGTGAAAGTGATCTATCTGTGGTTTAACTTTGCTTATATACTGGTAGAATCCAATTACACATCACGTGTGACTCCACAGTAAACGTGGCATCGCAAGTTCCTCCTACGTAATAGCTTTAAGCAATTAAAAGCAGATGCTAATCCTTTCCTGTAAAATTGATGGGAAATTCATTTTAGCATTTTAAATCTCCCATATGTTTCGGTACTAAACCAAAAGTAGTTGCAATACCACAAAATTTGTTATTACGTGCAAATGTTCTGTACTCGCGTACAATGTAATATGTAATGCATTATTAAAGGTGAACTGACAAGGTTTTGCAACATACCCTGAAAAAAATTGCATTTGATTGCCACTAATTTAGAAACATTGTCTGAAAATGTGAGGCCATTTGAAGCATTATTGCCACAGATATTAAATATTTAGTTTCATATCTGTGGAGTGTACTGAGTAGTATATTGTGTGATACGTACACTGGAGCGCCATTGATAAGCTCTGCCATTGGCTGAAACCTCAGATAAGCTCGGCCTCATTGGCTGAAAATTCAAATTTTGCCAAAACAGGACAGTGTGACACCAGCATGGTGACACCGTACTTCCATTACGCCAGCTTTAACTACTCGTAACTTTTTGTATTGATTTTAAAAAAAAAGTTTTGTTGGTGCCAATCGTTCTATTGGCATCAATTCTATAGAATTACACATTTTGCAGGGTATTACAAAACCTTGTCAGTTCACCTTTAAGCAGTTCATATAATGCATTTTAACCGGGAGATTTAATATGTGTTTTGCAAATGGAGTACTTTGTTAACCATTCAATTAATAAAAATTACTGTTCCTATTTTTAGTTGACGTAATGTATGGATGACCCCCACCCCCTTGTGAAAAATATACAGTCATGAGACCTGGACGTTTTCCTGGGACTTGGCTGCGAGGCTACATTCCAACATCGCCTTTTTGGTTTTGTTTGCATGTCACATCTCACCTCTGTGCTTCCCAGTTCCAGCCTTACAGATTTATTGTTTCAAAGATGAAATAATGGTAAGTTATTTGATACACCTATTCAAAATCGATCTGTTTAATTAATTGTTGATTCATTGTACGTAATGAGATATTTAAAAATTCATTAATGAATGTTAGTGTCGGAGTAGTTAGGCCTAGTTGTGATTATGTGGTGCCAAATATTTCTGATTAGTAAACCTTTAAATGGTACACAAGTGGAAAATTGTCAACAAGATGATTATAACCATATGACCTATCTAAATTGCAAAGTTGGGCAGTGACTCACCTATTTAAGAGATAAATTTTCACAAAAATTTGTCAACAAGTGCCGCTGCCAAATCAAACACTGAGATATCTTCCTCAAAGTCAGTTAGATTATGCAATTATTGATTTGCAGAAAACAATGAACAGCAAAGTGCAGTTGTTACCATCATTGCAAGTCGAATGGTAATGTGGCATTGCAGTGAAAAAGTTCGGTCTGAAATATTAATACGGTTTCAATGGGTACAATAGCACGGGGTTAATTGTGGTAATTTCTCAACTGAACCAATTGTAAATGTGGTGTGTCATGGCCAATGTTCCAGAATAATATCGTTTTATGTCACATGGAACTGTGTCATTGGATATTCCATTGAGGGAGAATTATTGTTTTCACTAAAGCTGCGCGTATTTAATGAAATGCAGCAAATGAAAAATGAGCAAATATTGTCTGGTAAAATATAAATTATAGCTATAGAGGTTAATTACAATGAAATATTTTGCGAATAAATTTGCCAATTGTACCTTAATACGTTCTGTGCACATACGGAAAGTATTACCCGTATTTTTATTTATTTAACATTCATATTACATTTTTTTTAATATTACACTATTTTTGGAAGTGTTTCTTGTCCCTAGGAAAAAATTACTGCAGCTGCTAAGGTCCTTTCATATCATTAGTTGAACTGTCAATTGCAGTAGTTCTGTATGGCAGATCTACTTTACTCGGTCTGTTGAAATGTGCGTGATAGTCGTCAAAAAAATCTCGAAATGTACGTAATTTCGACACTTCAGCGTTTGGGATATCATTATTGGTGATTATATTGTTCGATTTTCACAATCAAACGATAGTGTTAGGAATCACCTTTAATGTAACATAATCTTTCTAAATTTTGTTTAAATCTTATTGTGGAAATATGGACAAGTCAGACAGATATGATTACATTGTGTAATTTAAACAAAAAAGGTAAAAACCAGAGAGCATTAGTTAATGACAGTCTGCAGTTGAATATGTTCTGTAGATAGGTTTTAAATAAGTAGGTAACAAAAAATGTACACTGGAATGAAACAACACAACCACACGACACCAAGATGAAAATGAGAAGAACTTTTAACTATATACTGGCAACAAGTTTTAAATACAGATGGCGCTGTAACAGAATCAAGAACACAAGCTCATAATCAAAGACGCTTTTGCCAAGGACCTTACAGAACATATAATTTCAAGTAAAATTGCTCAATAGAACTCGGTTCACATGGCTTTATTGAAGTGAGCCCAATCATACAATGAATTCCACCTAGATATGGTGTACATGTTAAAACAGATTGAAGATTATTGGAAAAATTTGAAGATGTTAATGCATAATGGGTGCAAAACAAGTCATCATGCGATAGGTCTGCGTTGGAGATGTCCTTTGTTTGCCCAGATTACTATGCATATCCCTATACAGTATTAATTGTGTCAAATATCTTATTTTTAATGTCCATTATTGTTGCAATAAGTCTCATCATCAGTTGATCAAGTGTTGCTGATTTTGCACTGATCGGTTCTTCATTTTCTTGACTTTCTTCAGCAACACTTGCCGTATAACAAAGGCCAATGGCTGCCATCACAATTATGATTACAACAATATGGTGATGCATTGCAATGCAAAAGTCGGATCTGAAATATGAATAGGGTGTCATTGGACATTCACAATCTCTAATTTGTGTTTACTTATTCTCAATTATACAGAACAGTATGAAGCTATTACTTACGTACAGTTTGTGGTATGCACTGGAGAAAATGTTGCGAAGAATTTTAGATACTGGAACAAGGGTAGTGTTGTATGTATATGATGTGCAATTGCTTATATACTGCTGAAAACGTAGTTTAATGTGGGTAGGTGCATATGACATGGCTGCCATTGAATGAATTTACATAATGTTGTTTACTTTGAAAAGTTAAGGATTTCCTGAATCTACCAAATTTCAACATTTGTTTTGTGTTCGTTTCCTGTAACGTGCATTTTAGCAGCTATCTTTTCATATTGCTGCAATACAGTTTGCATAGCATATTGAAGGTATTTTGCTCACAGTGGCAGTCTTTCAATTGTCGAGCACGACTTCAATAATGCTTTGTATAGACACACGTTACACACGGGGAGTGTTATTGATACTAACAAAAAATAATACAGAATTGCATCCCATAGAAAAAAATTGTAACAATTAATAATTAAGTATGATTGAGATCAGTACTTGACTCGAACAATTCATGTAAATACTCTGTACTGAATAATGGAATTTTTTACATTTTAGCTAACTGACATGATGAATAAAAGTGGGGATTAGCAATCAAAAGCCCCTTGAGCGGTAAGGCTATCAATCACACACCTGCAATTCAAATTGGTCCCTGGTACTGGCCCTTGAATCCTCTGGGCAAAATATTTTAAACTCAAAAATCATCGGCAAAGTAGTTGTCATAAGGAAACATGGAAAACAGTGGCGCCATCTATCGTCTTCAGAACAAGTGTTGAAAATACCCTTAATAGCTTTATTGCAGTCCTATTGCTAACAGGTCCTCTACACTAGCATAGTGCCTTAATAACCCGGGGGCCCATCCCAACCTATTCCATTTCTCGCAAGCAAGTGTGCTAACCCGTAGCCCGTAGACCCATATGGGTTGCAACACAATCATATTTAATGCTTGTGGTGGGTTGTCAGGTCTATGCTATTTCTATACTGAACTCAACTAACCTTGGTACACGAAGGAGAACATATCCTCTAGTCACTTGTGAACAACTGATCTTTTTCAAATGCACTAGTTTTATACAAAATAAAGAATATGTGAGGAAATTTGCAAATGTATAAACCTCACAAAACATTATAATCATTCTGAGGTCAACGTTATAACCATAAGCTATCACCTGATTGGCTGTCCTATTCACTGCCATGATAAGCTGTCGGCAGGAAATTACATGGCAGCGAATAGGACAGCCAATCAGGTGATAGCTTACGGTCATAACGTTGACCTCAGAATGAGTGTACTATCTGTCCACTATGGTGGCCCATTGAGCTGCATGCACAAATGACGCTCCAGACGCTTCAGCAAATGTCATTCGCTGGACCAAGAGGCTCACTGCCATGGTGGCTCACGATCGAACCTAACCTAACCTAACTTAATGTAACTGAAAACCTAACCTGACCTAACCTAACCTGACCTAAATGAATGTAACGTGAAAAACGGGAAAACAAATCGTGCGTGGGCTATCGTAACATGAGCCACCATGGCAGTGAGCCTCTTGGTCCAGCGAATGACATTTGCTGAAGAGTCATTTGTGCATGAGCTCAATGGGCCACCATAGTCCACTGTAACTACGGCTCTTGAGGTGGCTAGTCCCCCCTACATATGGGAATAGTTCCATTGTGCTTATAATTGATATGCAAAAACCTTATATAAACAAGTAATTACCTTTTCGAACATGCATGTTTAATCTTTATTTAATAATGAGGTGAAGATGTAGTCTACTCTTTCGGGTTTACAATTTCGTATAAGGGTACAACCAGTCACCATATTACACTATTGTATTTTTGGCCAATTACGTCCTACCACAATGAAAACATCGAGTTTCCAATATTGACGCATAGAAACCGACTACTCGGTTAATCTCAATTCAACGAATAAGTAAAATGCTAGAAGACATGCAAGAGAAAACTCAATAAAAGATCCACAAATGATCAGTGGAGCGAACTTTATGCAATTTCGTATGCCCAATCAAATGCAGCTGTAATTCTATTTAAGGGCATGTGGAACCCCTTTGGCTGTGCCTTTATCTGCCAACAGGGGCGTTGTTTTTTCAATGTTAGCCTATGGAAGAATTTGGACCATGTTTTTAGGTTTAAGATACAAAGCCATTTTCATGGCAAATTTTTTAGCATTCCCATTTGTGCCTTTTATTTTTTCACTGTTCACTTTTACCTAAAAACATTTGGGTAATATAATGCAGATTTTTAAAGTGTGACTTTTTAGCATTTTGTGATACATTTTCGCCAATATACAGGGTGGGGCAGAAAGATGGGAGATTTTGAAATGGCGGTTTTAAAAAATAGTATTCAATATTTCCCAATATTACTGCTACTACATCAAAGTACATAAAAAAGCCCTTCAGAAACGAAATTTTTCACAGTTTAATTTTTGAAAATTACACCCTAAAGATGACGTCCATTTAAGCACAAGCATTATTCAAGCCAGGTCCTGCAGTTGAAAGGGGTGTCAATCTCGTTCTGTTATGTATTTTTCTCTTTACAACTTGCTTAGTACAACATGAATGAGTCATTTTTGCAATAAAATGGAGCTGCCAGCCATACAGCTAAGTAAACATTAATATCAGCAATGGATTGTTTCCAACTCGCATCATCTTTCGAAACAGGGTTATTGTGTGGCCCTCCCTGTTCGGCGGACATCATAGCTTGTGACTTCTTCCTTTGAAGAGTATAGAGTGTACCAGGATGTACCAGGATGTACCACCAAGAACCATCGAACCATCAAGGCCCTCAAACAATGGATTCGAGTTGAAGTGGCACAAATCCCACTGAAAATGTTCCAAAGTTTTAAAAATGATTGCGTTTAAATAGACATCATCTTTTAAGTGTAATTTCCAAAAATTAAATTATGAAAAATTACATTTCGGAAGGGCTTTTTTATGTAATTTAATATAGTGGCAATAAGATTGGGAAATATTGAATACTTTTTTTTTAAACAGCCATTTCAAAATCTCCCATATTTCTGTCCCACCCTGTATTTACACAAGCCTAAAATTGTCACATTTTGACAATAAAAAATGGTAATCCAACATATTTGCATGCAAGGAGCTCATTTTTGCAAAATAAATTCATTAAACTCAGTCATTGTATTTTGGTTGCAATAAAACCTAACCAATTGACCTAATCCAGAAACTGCCTGCACCTGGATTTCATTCTTGCCCTTCATCAAGATATTGCAAACGTCCAACATATATTTTGTTTATGAGGGTGAGTCAAATGAAAGCCGAACACCCACACGAGGACTGTGTTTTGTGGTGGGTGTTCGGTTTTCATTTGACTCACCCTCATACATGTTGTATCAAAAACACAGTTATTGAATTTAAAGATCGTAAATAAATATAGGTATGTTGTGAACTTGTATAACAATATACTAACTATTTATAAAATAAATAGTACAAATTTCCTATCTGTTATTGTGCAGCAAATATTAAATTCTTTGCAATTTTTGACAAGTTTATTTCATAAGTAACAATAATATAACTACAGTCTAACAAACATTTCATATACAATAAATTTTTTGATTTTGTCTGCAAAAATATTTGGCTGAAATTTAATATTTATTGTCGTTAATCTAAATAACATTTGTTTGTTTAAAATCCAACATCAATTTATTTAACTCCGTACTAAACTCCATAGAATAAGGGGATTTATATTATGGGGAATAGGGTTGTTCATAGTGCACAGAACATACAGCAAAATCATATGCTTTGTTATAGGGAACAAATTGTCACTTTCTTAGAACCAGATGTTCTATTGTGACTCACAACAGTAATTGTTTATATTATTAGTGAGCCATTTACTAAAGAGTTGAATGCAAAAATTTCACTGCATGTGGTACTGTCTTTATAGGAAAATTATTTTTAGTTGCTCCATGCAGAAATGTTTTTCGTCAAATTCCTTCAAATTTAACAAATTGGAAAAATTCTTTTCGTAGTAACTAATTAAATGTATCTAACTATAGAACAGTTTTAAAGTTAGATGCGAGATGACCTTGCCAGAAATGTCGAAGGTCAAGAATTGCCATTCGAAAGCGCCATGGTCAATTATTTGCTCCCATTAACAGATTTCCAGTATATATGTTACCGTTAGAACATTAAAAATGATCGGATGGGACATTATATCACCCTGTATATTATTACTCACATTACATGGATACTAAAGGAGCATATTAACATTATTATATGTTTGGCAGTTAAATAAAATATGACATTTCCAGATTCTGTCAACATTTAGGAAAACGCTTGCGAATACATATTGTCAATTGTGCATACAAGCTTATGGTATTTCAGGAATCATGTGCAATGCTACTTGGGATCTAATTCTGTGTTGGCCACCAACGCCAGCTGGTACTACGGCATATTTGGCTTGTCCACCAGTCAATGGAGTTGATACAACAAGTAATTTTATATTTCCACAAATTTTCTATTTTGGTTTGTTTCCAATCGATTTTCACAGAAACTTTGCAACAAATTCTATAATCTGAGCGAATTATACATACTATATCGATGGATGGATGTTATGGTGCAAGCATGCTACTAGGTTTCAAGGCATATTGCTTGGTGAATCGATTGGTACAATGGGAATTAAATGTGATTTTCTTGGAATGAACCATTAATAAGTAAAACCCAAAATCTCTATAGTTACAGAAATAGTTTAGGCTGCAACTAATTTCTGCCAACAGGCCCACTGAGAGCCACACTGGGCCCCAGTGCGCTCCATATATGGGCCTATGTATTATTGGACCGTAGATAAACAGGAATATCTTTTTACGCATTTGTATCAAAAAAGTTATGCTGCGGACAAATAGGAAGTCATATGTGCCCTTTCAAATAGTGACTAAACTGTCAAACCGTCACTCTTGTTTCATAAGGTCATCCGTATTCCAAATTTTCAACCGTGCAAGATAGGGCATCCGCTTTAGTTCATAAAAATTACTTTCGAAAAGATTGGTGCATTTATAAATTGTAGAGAAATTTTTGAAATGTGCTTTAAGAAGTGATGCCTCATTTACGGAGGGTATAGCACATAGGGCAGGTTGCAACTACAACTTGGTTTATTTTCATACATGCCAAGTAGTCCACTACTTAAAGGTGAACTGACACGGTTTTTTAAGGTACCCTGATAATCGGTTTGTAAGTAGTTATTGTGTCCCTTATAACACTGATGCAAGCAGAAATCGATTACAAATTGAAGAAGAAAAAAATTATGAGCGTTTTTCCGATCCGTGACGTCACCCAAGTACACAAAGAGTTACTTCACTGCAGCACGCAGATATTCATCATTTCAAAAATTTCTCCACAGTTTATAAATAGACCAAACTTCCTGAAAATAATTTTTATTAGCCAAATCAGATGTGCTCTTCAACCGCCTAATCCGAAATTACGGTTCAAAATTTGGAACAAGGATTACCTTGACACAATGGTGAAGGTTTGACAATTTTGGCACCATTTGAAAGGGCACACTTCCTATTTCTCAGCAGTATTTTCGGCCGACTTATTAAAAATATAAAAAGGGGTGGAGTTTTTGAATGAGAAAAAAATCCCTGCATGCAAAACACATGTGCTTTTTTTTATATTGCAATAGCACACATCTGTGATTAGGATAAACAATAATTTCATAATTATGTAACGCATTAGAACTATTCCTATTTCAGAAAAGGCTTTCAAAATTTGCTCCAACAATGGAATATGGCAAGGTAAAAACGCGGAAGACTATCACAAACAGGAAGGTTGGACAAACTACACTGATTGCTTAACTCCAGAACTGCAGTTGTTACAAAGGCAGTTGGAAAGTGGATCCCAGATGGAATCGCAGGTTAATATATGTTGCAATGCAAGCGCAAATGTAAACTCTTATTATAATATGCAAGCAATCTGCAAGCATATTACTGAGCATATATAGTGTTTGGGTTATTTCTATTTCAAGATGAAGCTTATCATCTCATCTGGTGCTCGAATATTGGAGATGGTCGGTTTGACAACATCCTTTTTGGCTCTTTCCATATCCATAGCTATATTTTGCCACTTCAGGTACTGTATATGTCCAATTATTTTATAAACGGAGTGTACACAAAATATGGGCCTTTGTAAATTTTAAATGGTTTAAGACCGACTGTCAAGTCAAATTGCAATGTTGAAAGTCCTAAAACGCAGGTTGCCAGCTATAGTTAAAAATAGCTTAATTTATATGTACTATATTTGTTTGTACCAACTGCCGACATGCAGAAGTGCAAGTTATGAGTCTTTAGCAATCCTGCATAGCACTGTAAAGCATTCCTGAACTCCTCTCAGCAGTTGGAGTAAACAAATTAACTTAACTTCAACTATTTGTCGTAAAAACTGTAAACCAGCTTTTTAACTTTACATTTTAGATTGATGGTAAATCTTCAAGTGTTTAAAAGTTTGGACACAGATGTCTTTGAAAACGTGGTCAGGTCTGAAATTTGATAGTTTCATGGGAAAGAGTAACCACACATTTATATTTGCCTCCCCCTCTAAGTTAGCATTTGCATATATTTTACCGTTTGCAGCTACATTTACAAAGGGCCAAACATTTTGTACACCCTGTATAGATTGTAAAGTTAACCTCCGGTGTCATCGACTGATCATAAGTCTTTTAAAGGCTGTTATACTATAGATGTGGAGTGGTTTCGTGCAATCCTTTGGTTAGCGAATTATAACTTCCAGTAAAGACGCAGGTGGATTTAGTGCTCTAAACTCACGGGGTGGGGAAGAGTGCAGGACCTGTGGGCACTCGTAGTTTGGCGCTGTCTGGTCTAGCACTCCCTCTGCGACTACTTTATAAGGGATGGATAACGGGGAGAAAACAGTCTCAGCCAATTGCAATGCCAAGAACCGCTTTATATCTGTAGTGGAACAGGGTTTAGAAATATTTGGAATGGCTGTCATTCCACAGGGTGTTTCATAAGTCCAGCATCAAAGGAACATGCAAAGAATTAGTTCAAAATGCTACAGTACTCAAAGAATTCTACTCCTGCCCATCTTGATCTTCTTCATTTAATTCTGTATATTGTAGGTGGGATGTGTACAATATGCATAGACCGGCGGACTATACAAGACCTGGTCCCAGAGGCGGAGCCAACCTATTGTTCTTTAATTAGGCGGGTGTGTAAAGAGGGGGATAAGATGTGGAAGGCAGGGAAAATTGGCTTCGCTTTTGGGACTATAGGTATACGTATTGTCATTAGTCCGGCGGTCGGGGTATACTTAGATTCAGAATATTGGGTGATTCCCTTACAGAAATATACTGCAGTATTTTAACTTTCCATTAGGTGCTACATACTTGGTCCACCAACAGTGCAAGGGGGCATTTGCGGGCCCACATTATTTGCAAAAACAATGTTTGTCATAGTTTCCGCTATCACCCACATTAAGTTGTACCTACACGTAGTTTTGTAACACACTGTATTTGATACGTACATATACATATTGTAATGCATATTTCTTTCTTATCAGACAGCTCAGAAATAACCGGACTAGAATCCATGGGAATCTTTTTGCTGCTATTCTGGTACAAGTAACTGTTAGACTGATTCTATATATCGATCAATTTGTCACACGAAAAGGAGCCATCATATTGCCCCTGGGAAAGTCCTCTGATCACTATCACGCCAACGGCATCGACAACACTGTACGCATACTTTGGCACAGCATTTTAGTATACTTTAGTTGAAACCTTAGATCCCACAAAGTCCAAGAATATGTTCCTGTAGAAGATTTTACGCTGTAATCCATTGCAATATGTGTTATGTCAAAACATATTATTTATTTTTTAAATGATTGAATGAATTGGCTAGACTTGTCATACATACATTTGCAATATTCTTTGTGACTTTGGGATTTCTGTTTTCAATGGCGAAGAATTGCAATTTCCTATTTATAACAGTGATGGTAACAATTGTAAATGAGTTTCAATGCATGGACAAGATCTATAAGAGGTTATTTTAGCCTTCAATAATATTTTAGATTGCTTGCTGCATGTGTGAAATTTATAAACTTATAGAAAACACTACTAAACAAAAATTGTACTCCATAACTTGCATTCACGTCACGAAGTTTAGTGTTGCAAGTAATAATACACAGGCTGAACATAAAGTCCGGAAACATTGCTAGTATCGTTTAAACTGTGATATACATACTATATTGGAGTCGGGATTTAGCCGGACTCCAATGCAATAGAAGTCCTATGGCACACATGTGCACACACACCTGCATTGGAGTCCAGCTAAATCCCGACTCGAATATACAGGGTGTAACGGTAAGGTCTGGCCACATTGACAGGGTAGGTAGCTGGTGATATGTGGATTAATTAATGCTAA
>JAQFZQ010000329.1:0-36913 GCA_034696005.1 Glomeris marginata | reverse complement strand
TAGGAAAAATCCTCAGGTTTCCGAATCTGTCATCGGAATTGACACTGCTATCACGGTTTAGGAGATATTCGACTTTTTGTGGTGGCATTCAAAGCGAAACTTGATTGCATTTAGCTGTCATTGCTTAAGCGCAAAAAAAGGCATCGGAGTGACTTAATCTGCATAAGACCGATACAGTCTTATTGGAAAAGGTCTGAGGATTCCAAATCACTATCCATAATCGATCCAGCTGTCACGGGAAAGGATTTACCATATTCGACTTTCGTAGGAGGCTGCAAAGGGAACCGTTCTGGAGATGGTCCATTTTTAGGCTTTGCCATGCGAAACGAAGCATTTAGGATACTTCTATCTATAGAAAACCAACATTTTCTTATAGGACAAATACTCAGGAATCCGAATCAGTTTCCGGATTCGACATTGCTATCACGGTTTAGGAAATAATCGGCTTTTTAGTGGATGCAAGAAAAGTGAAATAATCGACTGTTCACTTTAGCTGTTCACTGAAGCGAAAACCAGCACTCCTAAAACGCCACGAACTTATTTGTTTGGAGTACGCCAAAATAATAATGGAAACCGTCCGGACTATCAAGGTTGAATTTCTTTTCATCAGAGAAATATTGTTCCTCTATTGTATTTTCCAAGCCGTGTAAGTCTTGGCGAATTCCAAACCAGTAAGTTTGTGACGTTTTAGGAGTGCTGGTTTTCGCTTCAGTTACGTTCGCTTAATGGAAGGATTGCTTTGAAGAAAGTGTTGTACAATCCTCACATTAGTATCAATTCCTGCTTCAACGGAAATTTGTGGTGCAGTGTTCCTAGAATTAGCAACAGCACGGATAATGGAACGAACTCCCCGTGGAGTAATAGCACGAAGTCTTCCAGTCGATTTCTTGATCCCATAAGCGTTCGGATTTTAAACATAATTGTTGATTACAGTCACACTTCTTCCGATAGCAGCAGCAATTTACCGGTTTGACTGTCCCTTAGCTTTGAAGGCAGAAATTTGGCCCCGTTCATACTGTGACAGTTGTTTGGCCCTACCCATGCTTAACCAGTACCAATACTTTCTTATACTTGTTTCCTTTATATACCCTGATGTGTATTGCATGTTTAACATTGGCCTTTTGCCCCAATTATTATTCGGAGTTTTGTAATCAGCAAATTATTCAAGTGAACCTATCATTTTGTTGCTCAGCATTTCATGTTTATCTTGATTACAAAACACACTGCTACCATAACCTTCATTTCAATTGTAACATGTTCCTGTCTTTCACTTACCTTTACAGCATAAGCAATTTATTCAAGCTGGTTAGTGCAAGTACACAATGCGAACGGAAGAAAATTACAGCGAGCCTATCTTTTTGTCACTGACTGTATATTCAATGTTTCACAATTAAAAACGTCCATATAGTGATTTTTGAACCTCCCACTACCACGAGCTGGTTACGGGCCAGAAAGTGACGGCTTGTGTGTGACGAAGTGCTATGTGACTAGGAGATTTGTAACCAAAAGTATTTCCATATTCTGCAATTCTAACAAATCAAATGGAAGTCGTATTGCAGTCATGTGATGTACATTTGGTGTTACAATGGCTGGCCCTTGGGAAATCATAACAGATGTGGTGACAGCGGTTACATTTTCACCTGATGTCTCTATCTAAAGGGAACTTCGATTTTTAGAACTATTTTAACCTGTGCATAGCAGATGCTCAAGAGACGAAAATAAGATCTGGGCAAGATCTATCATAGATCTGAAATTTCAAAAAATATCCTGTCAGTACACTTTTAAATATCCGAATGATTAACCTTATTTGGCAAGTATGCTCGTCTTTCCACCAAACATAACTGCAATTCTCGTAAATTAATGATCCTATTTTTTTATGAAAATTGTACACAGTAATTGAATGGTGCACCTGAATAAAATTTGTCAATTGTAAGTGACATTGCATTAAATATTTGAATGTTTCATTACATTTGCATATTCCATCATTGCATGTTAGCCAATTTTGACTAGTTCATTCCTTCTAATTTGATCACATCACATTAGTTTTCATGAATCAAAACTTTTTTGTGGAATTTATACTGCAAGATATTGCATGTGCATTAATGTAACTTTGGACTTTTAAAAATTAGGTGTTGGTCCGCCATGTTTTTTTTTTTTATTTTCAACAAGTTTGAACGAAATTTCCTGGCTAGCTCTTATTAATTTTTCAGCAGTATATTTTGAAACTGGAGGTTATGATTGTCACCTAACTATGTATATCTCGGCATCAGACATGATGACCAACGCATTTCCATTTGCAAATTATCCCACATTTTGAAATTAACAAAATGAGTTCTCATTTGTTGCAATATTTTTCCTCCGCCATGTTTCATTTTCATTTTTGGGATTAATCACTTGAATGGCCATCCAGGAATCTCCCTCAGACAGAAAGATTCCATTTAGAACTTCATCACCATTGTGCAACCCATTTGTAAATTAAGCATTTTGCTATTGTTCCCATGAGATATATGCCATATATCCAGATATATTATGAAGGTTTATCGATTTTTCTTACTGCTGAATAACCCGTTCTAAATGAGCTCAATTCGTAATTGATGATGATTTTGGCTCCGACCGAGCCAATCCCAAATTAATCATCTTTTAGCTAATATTGGACAAGTCAGATATCAAAACGCACATATCGTTATACTCGCATCACTCGATCTGTCGACGCTGGATTTCAAAGATATGAGATACCAATGCTGTATATTTACTGCGTCCTATGTAGGACGCGTTTTACTTTCCTAGTATAGGTATTATGCATGGTATATCTGCATCGATTAGATTTGTATAGATAAAAATATTTGCTAGCGCAAATTACGTGTATTAATTAATTAATTACTTGTTTTCACAGTATACGATGTAAGTTACAGAGTGAATTAGCATGCCATATTGCATTACATGTGTATACATGCAGAATAAAACAAAATAGGTGTTTGCTTATAAAAAAACAAGTACCAGGAGGCGATTCAAATACAGGGTGGGGCAGAATAACGAGCGATTTTGAAATGGCTGTTAAAAAAGTCATCTTGCAGGTTTAATTTTCAAAAATTGAACTTTGGAAAGTTACTTTTCTTAAATACTTTAGTGTGGTGACAATAAATTTGGGAAATATTGAATACTTTTTGTCACAGCCATTTCAAAATCGCCCATGAATCTGCCCCGCCCTGTATGTCACCAAATGTTACATCGTCATTCATCTTTGGAAGGTCAACATCAGAATCGGATAATGTATATAACCATGAAGATGAAGGTCAAGTTCATGTTTGGTGAAAGATATCAATCACCTCAGTGATATTATTTATGGAGTGAGGTGGTCACTTTTCCTAATATATTTTGCTGTTCCACCGTTATTCCATAAAGCAAGAGACTTTTGCTCCATCCTGCATATACACACTGATCAATTAAATGTAAATACTTATTGTTTATTGGTTTATGCTGTTAGGTAATTTTTCATTTAATCATATAGAGTATCTCCCAACATGTGTCTCACATTGATTGAGAGAATGGAGCTTGGTTTAATGAATTTTGGACTTTTTGATCACACGCACCTTGTGTATATGGAAACACTGGCTTGTTTTATCAACTTGAAGCCGTGGAAAGTATATTTTTTATGTGGCATATAACTTACACTTAAGTATATGATATAATGTAAAGAGCTTTGCGCTGTGAAGCCGTAATAACAAGCCCTGGAAAGCCATATCGTTTCCATCATGAAATTTGATATACTTTTTGCATAAATTGCGAATTTAATATTAATTCACCAGAAGAAAAAACGTTGTTTTTGGATAAGATGAATAGCAATGGTGGCTTGGTGTTCAAATTAAACCTGTACACAACTGTCGTCCAGACAACGTCAACAGGAACAACGCTCTGGTTACCGTGGAAACCGTTCCAATATGCGCTTGCATCCTCCTGTATTGTCAGGGAAACCTCTACCTAAGTTTGGCAGAATGTGAAAGCATCCTCATCTGCATTGTATACTCAAAACTGTGGTTTTCTTTACTGGCTATTAACATGATGTAACATTTACTGGTTTTCCATAGGCCCACTTTTCGATAATTTTCGAACAATAAGATATTTTATACAACTTGGAAATGCTGTATTATATACATATAATCTCACCTTAAGGAATTCTCCAAGCTCATATTGCAATAATAGTACTCTCAACTGTGGTCACCATTTAATGCAATGAAAATATTTAAATTAATCCATGTCTGAATAAACTTTCAAAAATTATAAATTGCACCCGTAATGGAGATACTTTGCAAGGTGAAGACAGGTTTATTAGCTCTTGATTAGCGAACTTTAATGAAACGACTAGCTCAGGAACGTTTTCATAAAGGTGCAGGGGACTGTTCAGTTAGCAGGTTGTCATGCCCAGCATGCCTGAATCCAAAATGCTGGTTTACATGCTGTATATGGGACCTGCATCTTAAACACTATATATTATATACTACATGAAAGGAATAATTAGGTGCCAGATTTAATTTTGCATTAAATTATAAGTAATAACCATAAAATATTCACTTAAAAAAACTACACATCAATTTAACGATGTTTAAATTGTGCTTAAGTCATGGTCCATTGACTGTGACATGATTAATAATGCTGCTACTTCCACAACACTGGTTTTAATATCCCTGGGCCAACATTTCTAAGTTATAAGCCCAATTGCATATGACAGGTAACTTCTGCTTGGATGTAAAGCCCACAAGCATTTTGCTGAATATATGTTCTTATGCATATGGTTCAATGTCACAACAGCCGCTAGCTGTTCTATCTAATAAACATACAACTGAGGATTAATGTATGTATTAGGATTGTTCATTTACATAGGAAATATTGATCATTGTGTACAATTAAATATATCAGGATGCATGCAATTTTGCAAGCCTCTGTATAGTATACTGAATAATGAATGTTTGGTTTCTTGTTACATATATAGATGTTAGAATGTCTAGAACGTGTAGGTATCATGAACAATTGAAGATGAAATGTGTTTGATAGAGCGACAAATGTGCAGCTATTACATATATTTAATTCAGCGTGGTTGCCAAGCCACTGATCCGCATGTTGCGACTATTGACATTTGTTATCCATTTAGATATCAGATGGGGTATTTCTTGGGTCAGGATGAGGTTTTCATTTTTGCGAGTTGTCATCTGGACATAATATGTATTCAATTGTGTATCGACTTTCCGCTTATATGTAATAATTGACAAATGTGGAATATACCCTATATGTACAAACATAGGGCTGCAGATCATATATCCGATTGAGCAAATATTAATATTTGCTATACCATATCGAGGAAACAAACAGATTATTAACGCTGTATTACATAAAGTTAATTACTCTGAACAATTTCTTATTTTGTTTCATGCTGGTTTGAAGTAAGGTATAACAATTTAAATTTATATACCTATATATAGGACTGCATTATACTGTTTAACTGTTAAGTTTTATATGGACTAAAATGAATTGATAACATTGCTTATTGTAGAAAATAGTGTAATGGGAATTTCACCAATTACATTAATGCAGTGATGTTAATAATTTAATACTTTTATATACATTTCGTTCATACAAAAAATGAAAATTGAACTTAGTACAAAACATATAGCCTATAGATTAATTGACTTTTTGCATATTTTATGAAGTTATATGTGCAATTAAATTAAATATTTAATCATGCACTCAGATGCAATTTCAGATAGCAGATGAAGTTCACTGTATAGATAGAAGTCAAGTAACGGTTTTATATGCAGATTTGATTATGCGTTCGCAGACTTTATAATATCAATCTAAAAAAAAATTCTTCTGTGCGATAGTATTCTTATTGCAATTGTATATTTGTTTTTTCAGTGTCTGGCAAACACATTTATATTCTTGGGTGCGAACATAGCCGGAATCTTTGTGCACAATCTTATGGAGCATGCGCAGAGGAAAGCTTTTTTGGACACCAGAAACTGTATTGGGGCGAGGCTGGAAATGGAAGATGAAAATGAAAAGCTGGTATGTAATGTTGGCATACATATATAATGTTTATGATATAAAATACACTATTGTCGAAGCATTCATATCGCATCATTTTGTCGTTTCAGGAACGCTTGTTACTTTCCGTACTTCCGCAACATGTTGCCATGGAGATGAAAGAAGACATAATTTCCCCAAGGGAACATCAGTTCCACAAAATCTACATTCAGAAACACGAGAACGTCAGGTATTTGCATACAAATATTTTGTAATGGGACCACAATGTTTATTAAACCTTGAATTAAACTAAATTCCGTTTATCTGAAGCCTAGCCATAGTATATAGCTCAAAGGCATCTTGAATTAATTTAATGAAAGAGTCAAGTTGTACTGCTATGCTCTTGTTTCAAGTGGGATTCCTTAAATATTTATCGTACATGATACGATCTGCAATAATTCCTTGTTAATTAATAGCATCAGGATATATCTATAACAATTTAATCACACGTTTTCCATTCTTTACATCAGTTGAATTTAAAAAAAAACTATCAGTGTGAACTTTTTAAGAAGAATGGTTTCACCATTTGACTGTTAGTTCTTTTATAATACTTATTAGGTTACGTCGACTGAATTTTCCATTCCAATGTTGGTATACATTTCTATTTGTCTAACTTTAATATTGTGCGTATAAGCTTGGAGACACTTGTAATAAGTTTGTAGTCACGGAACTTATTAATTCACAAAACTTGAAAATGCTTTCATAATATACTTATTGGTTATACTAAAGTTGCGTTTCTGTGATTGCTGCATTTGCATTGTATAGCTGTGACAACATTAATTTGGGCTTCACTGTTTGATATACTAATTGAGTTTCGTAAACTTCCTCATATCGATTGCTTCATTTGGTATAACATTAGAAGTGCATTACGTGAGGTTAAAATGAAAACCAAATTAATGGTGACGGATTTGTATTGCACACAACTCTAACGAAGTGGAGTAGGAGTAGCCGTAGCTCTCATATGAGCCCCACCCACTTTCCCCACACCATTGGCCATAGCTTTTCGCCCCACTGGCCCATCCCAGCCTTTTTCCAATATGTGTTGTATTTCAGTGATCGCTGTATAGGTAATAGGTGAACCCAGGTTTGGTCTTTCACATTTCACATCATCACAGAAAAATCCATGTGAACGTATTGTGCATTTGATCATTACTAAAATCTGCAGGAATACTACATTACCAACAAGATGGCATGATGTAGATAACATGGCCTGATTTGTAGGAACTACTATGCAGTAAATTGTCTGAACACCATTAGCAGAAGAACCGAGGGCCCAGTAGCAGATGAGTTGTTCCTCTTGAAGTAGAAATTTCAATCTGAAGCTGTTCAAAATTTATATGCACTCCCAAAAAAAATTACTATACTGAAGATGTATGCCCATTTTGTTGAAATATAAAAAGGACGAAAAATATGCTTTCGTTCGCCTTTAAATATATAGTCAGATCACGTTTTATGCCAGGGCTGTGTTCTTCAAAACCTCGCATAATTCTAGTCTAATTCTCCCATAGGAACCAATAAACAAACAATTTTATGTGTGCTCTTCCAGCACAATTCAGCATATCTAGTATATTTTACTGACACAGTGAGTGACACTAATACATTCTCACGTGAATGAATTTAAAAGTAGTGTGTCCTAATGGGCATTGACTGAAGGGTCTAATGGTTTCATTTAGTGTCATCTCGTAGACATTTTTAGTGGAGCTGTTTAGACAGACAAGTGGAACCCTATTCCGCTACAGATATGAAGTGGTTCTTAGCCCTTTGATTGGCTGAGACTATTTGCTCCACATTTTCAATCCTCTCATAAAGTATAGTAATACACTATGTTCACTTGGAATTTAATAATTGATGAGTGAATTTAATTCACATTTACGAACTGCTCATTGTGTGAATTCAACCAACTGTTGGCTTCACTGCACGAACACCGGCTTCCATTGGCCTTTCAATTTCGCATACCTTCTTCAAAAATTCGAAATAATTATATTCCTTTTTAATTTGCTCATAAAAGTATATATGAACATGAAGCGTACTAAAATTTGATGTGCTACAACTATTAAATCATTTGGAATTGATTGCCTGTCTTTGGTTATTGCAATGCTGTCTAGTCAGTCGTATTTACCGGGTGCGGCAGATTGACCTCCCCGATTTTATGCGAATGTAGCTAGGGGTAGGGTGGGGGTACAGCAATGGGGGTTGTGCCAATAGAGAGCTGTGTACATGCCATTTTCGATTCACATCATGGTTTGGACGGGAAGGCATCGCGATTGTGTTGTTGAGCAGTTAATTCAAAATGGTTGTTCATCGATAACGACGCAGTGCAGTCCTTGGTCGGCCAGTAGATTTTTAAAGCAGAACTTGTTCGTCTGACGTAACTTGGCATACAATTTTAAATAGTTTTTCTTTTTTGTCGGGAACTTGTTCACGTCGACCGAGCACAAATAATTAAGTGGATGAAAAGGCACACCACTGTGTTATTGCCGAACCGCCATTTTGAAGTAACTGTTTAACATCGAAAGTGCGATGCTTTCTCGTCTAAGCCATGATGTGAACTGAAAACTGCATGAACACAGCTCTCTAATGGCACAATCCCCACTGCTGAACCCATACCATATCCTTAGCTACATTTTTCCTAAATTGGGGAGGTCTTTTTGCCGCACTCTGCACAGGTGTTGAAAAAAAGTCTCTTGCTTTATGGAATAACTGTGGAACATTGAATGATTCAAATATGTTATGAAACGTTAACTTCACGTTTATCTACAGGATCATATATGTTATGTTCCAATTTGTAAAGTAAACATAGGAATGGACCACATCCAATTAGAAAATTGTAACTTGCTCGGTGCATTCTAGTGAGGTGCTGTACAAGGTAGCTGTAGGGTATGTACCATGAACTTTAATTAAATTTCATATGTGCCCTGCAGGGAAGCTTTTCTGATTCCCTGCACAAATGCCATTTAAAAATTGTTGACTTGGAACACCATTTCAAAAATATTTAGTAGCCTATATCTTACCATACCACAGTTTATTCCATGAAGCAAGACAAGTGTACATCTAAATAAACCTGTGGTACAAATGATGTCAGATAACTTCTGTCCACCAGGGTACATGTGACACCACTATGAAAAGCTACAACGTAAGAAATTGAATTTATTGTCCTTCGTATCAATAATTCGCGAATTATACATTTACTGAAAAATGGATTTATAACTAGCAGGTTGTAATTTCACCTGAAATGTTCATTATTGTGAAACTTGAATCGAAGCGCTGCTTGGTGAGAAATAAATTAACTTTAGGAACAGTATGTTAACAAATAACCTTGCGTTCTTTTAACATCAGAATAATTTTGTATCAATTTTTTCCTTCTAGATGCAAATGCATTTCCTGCTTATGTAAAGTATAAGATATATCCTTGCATATATGTATACGGCTGATAAAATCTGCGTGAATACGAAAATATCATTGTTCTTTTTAGTACAGTGGGCCAGAATGTGTTGAAGATTTTAAACTTATGGAAAGTAACAAACGACTTCCGCTGTTGTTTTAGTTCAGATTTGATTTTTCTGAAGTAACGGATAAAGCGTCCAGTTGACAAACAGAAATGACAATGACCATTTTACTAAATTAGGTCCTGCAGACAATGAGTATGTTTGCATGTTGAAGCACGAACTTGGATATAACTTAGGCTATCAAGGGCAAAATTGGGCGTTGGGAAATGTCGCCATTAGCGCCATGCAGCATCGATCGCACTTCTCCAACTATAGGATCAATGTTGATATAAATCCAACCCACATCACCAATGAATTATTTCAAAGCCATCGTTGGACGCGATGAGCGAAAAACACCGAAAGAGGAAAATGGGAGTAGCTAGTGGATGAAAATTGATCCGATTGCGCCGCACTGCACCATTCGACTCTATGCTCAAATTGCACCTTGTCCCATTTTTCGACAAGGAAACTGAGCAAAACTACGGATATTTTTCTATACTAAACTCGCAATTTCCATAAAAATAAAAAGCTTGGCTGAAGCACTTGAAACCTGTGCGCAGAAAAAGTGAGAATGCGGCACATTTACCATTTATGGGATGAAGCTGACTTGCTTTGCTTTGATGCTGCAACGTTGACATATACCTTTGTATAGCCCTATAGTTAGCCTAAAATGGAATAAGAAAAAATCAGTGGATTGGATACGTTATCCACAAATGCGTTTTATGACGAGTAATTTGTCAATAAATGCAATTACTTGCAAAGGCTATCAGGGTTGCTACAAAGAATTTAAAAGAGAGCATGTGAGATTTGGATGACCAGCTAGACAAGATAGGGGAAGGGTGTAATTGTGCACATTCAGTCATCTAAAATGTCCTCCTGTGCTTGTTAGATACATATTGAAAGTTATTGGTTGCTTCATAAGTATTCAGTTATTTATAATGCAGTTACTTTGTTGTAAGTCCTACATTACATATTCTAATGCTTAACTTCAAGCTGCATTTAATATTTGATGATGTAAGATATTCGAAATTGAATTTGAATTATTTATAGTTTATCATTTGAACATGATGTAACCAATGTTAACTGCTGGTAGTTTGAATCCCTGAGGATGCTCACGTACGTGTTGTGGTTGAAAGATTTTGGCATGAATTTTCGAATAAATATGTCAGTTGTAGATGTGATGTGCATGGTGAATATTTATATTTCGATTTTATCGATTGGCCTCATATTTCCAATGGGTAGGATGAACATTAATGACAATGAAATTTCACACGGCATGAAAGCTCTACACCAAAAGGTCTCGACTGCTCATTTCACCATGTTATCCTATATATGCTGCTGTATTCGATGGTTTTGTCCTAATTTATTTGTGGTAGTTGTTGGTTCATATTTGCAGGAAAAATCCTGTTACTTACTAACAGCGCATCCAAGATTGTATTGCATGGTGGTACAATTCTTTTGAGTATACCTCTGGGAATTTCTAACCCCTCCCCCCCCCCCATGTACAGTATATGGTTGTAATGAAAAATGAAACGTATGCTACATTGTGTGGAATTAAGCTAACATTTATTTGGAGAATCTTGGATATAATGATACTGTCTTTCCCATGAGAGAAGACAGTAGTAATATCGTGTGGCATGCATAAAATAATTTAGCTGAGTAGAAAATTGCACCTTCCCTGGATGCTTTTTGTACATCCCATATACTGTATATAGAGATGTGTATGCTATATAGTTAGCGAACCCGTGATATATGTATGAACCATCGATTATACACACATTTTGACAATATGGCTTGAAAATGACGTTGCTAACTTAAAAGTTGTGTATCAAGTATACGTATATATAGGCCTATTCGTTGGAAAATTCAATTATGTATATAGAATATATTTGTATATAAATTATTATATACTGGGAAACGTCTACAAGAGTTGATATATTATTTATTTTGACAGCAAAATTCATTAAATATGAGTTTGAATGGTTACTACCTTATACTCGTAACAATAAAGGTATATAGAGTATGCATAACCGTGGCCATATTGAAATTTCCACATGAAATGGGGTTCCATATATCGTATACTATAGGGTACGCATGGAAAAAGGGCCAACAGAAAATTGCGAAATACACGTGGCAGAGTTATATTGGAATTTTATTTTGTTGCAAAAGTTTAATTGTTCATGGTTCAGTACGTATATAATTTTTAATTATTATAATGACAGAATTAACGAAATCCCACCATAGTTTATAGAGCTAGGCATGAGATTTGATGGCTGACTGAAGTATACTTTCTGTAATGTAGCGTTGTTAGGTCTCCAATGAATAAGTCATTACAGCTTTCGTGAGATGGTATTCCCTGTAGATAGGGAAAGAAGCAGATTTTTTTACATCGAAATGGGGCAAATACTGTTGCAGCAAATTATTTTCTAAGAAGAATTTGTCCCTCGAGTGCATTAAAGATGTTATGAAATGAAAATAGAAAACATGTATTAAACATTGTTCAATTCGAAGGAAATAAACGATTTATAAACTTACCAGAGCTTTGAGTCTCAAACATAATAAAAAAGGATTTTCTGCCATAAAATATGTCCATCCCTATATTTATATATGCATTACCATAAAGTATCTAGGTATATCTGTGAAGCAGTATATTTTCCTTCATATTTTACGATGTGAATCGCGTTTGGAGGTAATATAATATACAATGTCTGTGGAATTGATCTGCTGTAATATGAAATGAAATATCAGCTTGAATTCAGATGGTAGGTAAAGAATAGTGAACGGAAGATATTTTAAGACACTTTTGACTTTCGAGATTGACATTAACCTATTTAACCTCAAAAAAATCATTATATTGTAGCTTGTGCTGTATCACAAGTTTAGGTAATCAAGTGTTTGTTCAATAACTAAAATACCTGCCATGGTATTAAGATTTTATATGGAAGAAAGTCATGTCAGAGCACTTAATTACCAGTCAAAAAAGTTGTGCAATTGTGTTGCAAGTGCAATTGTTTTTATTGACAATAGTAGTATAATCTAAATTTATATACAAATTGTAACGTGACTTCGGTTAACAATAACACTTATTTTATAATCAATAATGCTATTGTTGGTTTGTCTATATGTAAGAAATAAAAGGTTATCATTTGTGTCATTTCAGTATCCTGTTTGCTGACATAGTTGGATTCACAGTTTTAGCCTCGCAGTGCACCGCTCAAGAATTAGTTCGTCTGCTCAACGAGCTTTTTGGACGATTTGATCAGCTAGCCAGTGTAAGTTTATCTAAATTTGTAACTCTTTTACTGGAATTATAACAACATAAAAGCGCCCTGGAGTAGCACTACGGCGCAGAATGTGATTAGGATAATTATTATGGTAATCATATGCTGCTTCCGATGATGTTGTTTTCCCCTCATTTACTTCAGTTTACCCCAGAGAGATATGCGAGCGAAAATAATGTTCATTTCAGGGGATTGCGGCCATAAAATTCTCATCTGCACTGAGAGGCCTGCAGTTGCAATTCATTATAATTTAAAATATGAAACGTTTTTCATGACATTTTCATTATCAGTTAAAAACTACTAAATGTAGCAAAAAATAAAACTTTCAAATGCAAAGTTGCTCTAGTTTGGAGAAAAGCAAGTTAAATTTCAATGTCAGTATAAGGCATATGCATTGAAGTATGTATTACTGGTTTATGATTTGTATTAACTGTTATTGTATCATTCATCAAAATGGCTGAAATTAAAAGTACAGCCATAAAATATAATTGAGAAATCAATTAAAGGTTTCTCGTAATTTTTATTCCAATTACCATGTCTTTGTTGTCTTGCGGCACATAATGTGTATTGTATCAATTGTATTCAGAAATAATTCGCATTTTCTATTAATGTGCATAGCATACATTTGTTTATTCATGCGTAACGGAAATTTGAAGCGTTAGATTAAATTAGCAAGCTTTATTCGGAAAGTTTGGTCAGATAAAGAAAGATAAATTGCCCTGGTACATTGGGGAAATTGGTTTCGATTTGCATGCAGATAAAATAACTGTTCTGCACTTTTTCTAGTGCTCAGGCCCTGATTTATTAGCGCATTTCCTTGGAACCGTTACGTTGAAGAAATAAGTACTATCTTCGAAAATATGTTAAAAATTCTTATGCTGCATTAAATACATTTGCTGAAAAAGTATTCAAATTATATAGGGCTAACTCAATCATAAAGGCATTAATATCATATATTTACTGCTTCAAAACATTTAAATATGGCCTTGATTAGATGCGCTTCAAGTCCTAATTAAAACATTCTACACAGTAATTAGATTGCTAACATAAATATCATGCATTTGCCACATTTTTCCCGCTTCCTGCGCACAATTACATATAGTTGGAAAGGAAATTATGTTTGCGTGGAATCCATGATATGTGCGGCAATAAAATTAAATCCATATGCAGAGAATGTTGGTAATTTGCAGGGTAGTATTATGTGTCCATTTTTCCTAATTTACGATTTTATAATTGCTGCAGTGCGCTGCACAAAGGTTTACTTTACTTTTGCTTGGCTGATGACATTTCTACGTGCATGTCAGTCTAAAATATCGAATTGGAAATTAGTAGTCATAAATTATAAAAGTCATTAGACACGTACATATACGTGTTAATATAAATTAGGGCGCACGCATAGTGGAGCATTTGCCATTGTATTGCCAATACTATCTATACACAGTGCTATTTCATATATAAAGCAATTTGTATGCCTAACTTTGAGCAGCCCGGATATTCCAGGCTCCTATTTAAAAATAAACATCTAAAGTTTAAGAGCTGAGAAGTATTTAGAAAATCTTTGTCACTTTTTTGTGTTTAATTTCATATACAGGGTGGGACAAATAACGGGCGATTTTGACAGGACTGTGAAAAATACTTTTCTTAATGGTTTTTTATGTGCTTTAATGTGGTGACAATAAATTTGGGAAATATTGAATACTTTTTTCTCATAGTCATTTCAGAATCGCCCGCGTTATTCTTCCCCACCCTATGCAATTTTATATTGAAAATGTCTATTCAAAAATTTATTGTGCAGATACTAATGAAGTGAAACCTAAATAAAAATAGTAGGTTAGGTAGGTAGTTAACTTATCGAGGTAAAATGGCATATAAAATCAAACTGCTATATAGGCCTACTTGCACATCCAAAATTGTCTATTATACTTTTTGGAAGGTGCATACCAGGATGTTTCGTGTTATGATGTACTACTAGTATTAACAAAGAGGTATAGGCTATATAAAGGCAAACATTTGGACAGTATATTGGTAATGTTTATTTGTGGATGGCACCATCTTTTCCCGGAAAAACTAATCTGCCCCACCCTACTTTGCTATTTCACAAATTACTCTTCATTCAGAGTAACGCCATATTGTAGGGCGTCTGATAATCGTTACTGCAGTATATGCAACGCTCCACATTGCAACATTGCACAGATAATTTAAGCTATACGTATATAGAATGGGAAATCAGCTATGCACTCAGTTTGGTGTCAATGGTGTGGAAACTTATGGGTCATCTTGTTTGGAGCAGCACTGATTCAGTTGTATCTAATAGATCAATAGCATGCAGTTAGTTGGCTGCAATAAAGTGATAAACGTGTTTAACGAAGTACATTCTGGTGTGCGCGTTTACAACAGTGGCGTGTTGATGAGTTTCTTTTCGTCTCCAGGACAACCATTGCCTGCGAATAAAAATCTTGGGCGATTGCTATTACTGCGTCAGTGGACTTCCGGAGCCGCGATCTGACCACGCCCACTGCGCAGTGGAAATGGGCCTCGATATGATCGATACCATTGCGTAAGTAATAACACAGTATCCAAACAGTACTGCATGCAACCAACCCCGCCTGTTTGTGTCCCATTCGATCCAAACATTGTTGTATATACAGTAGACGACATACAGACTGTTCGCTGTTATATGGCGGCCATCTTGAAACTTAGCGAAGCGCGAAGTGGAATTGGGTTTATGAGATTCTCCTTTTTGGTACTAATTTTTTTTTACATTTTCCCCTACGGACTACTAATGTTTGTAAGCAGCCTGTTAAACCCGTCTTCAACTATAATTCGTTTCGGCAGAAACGAAGGAAAAATGTGTTTTGTCTAGAATGCGAACCATATTTCAAACATAGAACTCTTTTTGATTTTGACGAATGCTGAAATTGAATTTTGTTTTTATGGTTTCAGCTGAAAATTATTGTTGACAAGGACTTTTACTTTCTACTTCCTCGATTTTCCCCTCTGCTTTGACAGTGTTACCCTAGTAGCTAGGCCTGTATATGCCAGACAAGTATGATTATTGGGGAAGAATGTATGAGGAATATATTTTACGAGCCTTTTGTTGCAGTAGTAATATGTCAAGAAAATGTGCTCTGCCAGAGTTTAAAGCCTCTCTTTCTGAAAGGGAAAAGAAAAAGATTAATTTGATCAGAAGTGGTTTCCGGAGAAGAGGTTTTTGATGAATGAAGCATCCATCCACTCATTGATCGGAGTGCTCGTTTATGTTAGAAAATAGAATACAGCTTTTAAAGTTCAGAATATTTTATTTGCTTTCGTTTTTATTCAGTCATATTTTCTATTCAGCTCCTTATACACTTACATATACAGGGTGAGTTTTCATATCGTTGCACTACAAATATTTTGTGAAATGAACACAAACATAAAACAAGCATGAGAACACCATGTACTTGTTGGGGACATCTGCTCATGTGCACCTTGAGGACTTTCAAACACAATAAGGGTGTTAGAAAATTTAGAATCTTTAAAATGCTGGATCCAAAATGAGATGATATGGGGTAGCTTTATGGGTTGTTTTCACTGCAGAGCCCATGCGAAAGGCTATTGATATCACGGCAGTGATGGCGCTTGTGGTAATGGACTCTGAGCATCCCTATTTAAAACTCCAATTCATAATTGACGCTCTTGTCCATTTATAAATAAACTTAGTACCCAAGAAACTTAATTTTTTCATGGTTTGTTTTATATTTGCGTTCATTTCACAAAATATCAGCCGTGCAACGATATGAAGACTCACCTTGTAAATGTATTGCTCTAATTATGTGTGTATGCTATGTGATCCAAGTGATGCATGTTTCAGATGCTGCATTTAGAGAAAAATAATTCTTGACAGACATTTGCTCCAATTTGATGTTATATTGTATCGTTTACCTTTAAAATTGTTGAATTGGCTTTGATTAGCTAGCCATAAATGTAAAAAATATTTGCAATTCTCGACTTGACAATCCTAACTCCATGCTTTCTATAGCAAAGTTAAGGCAGATCTTCCCATTCAGTGATGAAACGGTTGTCATCGCAGCAATTCAACCATGAAAACTACTTCCATAGAGGTGTCATACCTCTGTAACTGCTTGGCATTACTCGACTAATTGTATTTGGATGTCGACTGCGGTTTTTTGCTACTTGCTTTCCATCTATCTAATCATTCTGTCTATCCTTTCTCATTGTATACAGCATCTGGTTGTTGCCCGCATCATTCCTGCTCCTAAATAAGCAATCTGACACTGTAGTTTAAATATGCAGTAATTGCCCATGCAACTGCACACGTGCTTGCGAATTCTTTGTTTTAACAAGCTTAACTTTATTCCCTAGATTCACGTAGTCTGGAAGTCAGTATAATCCTTAAAATCATGTTTATTGCACACTTAGATGATTTTGAAATCTCATAGGCGTGCAATAAGGATTAAATCTTACCAAGTGTCAAGTTGAATAGATATTATGATCCTGTGCATAGGCTTTAAATTAAGGGTAATTTGAGAAGACGTAGGAAAAGACGTAATGCGATCAATTTTGTTATGTATATATACAAGAAAATCTCATTTCATTGTTTGGCCTTCAGCTGCTGCTCTCAAAACGCGGTGATTTTCCTTTGTTTTATGAGCTATTGTTTGTGCATTGTCCACAAATTCATGCTTTGGTACATTGTTAAATATTGTCTTGGGTAATGTTGCTTTCCTTTTATTTTTTTCCCTGCATAAGTTACAATTGCACTTGCCGATTCTTAGGGTGGCCTGAATTACTCCAAAAGAAAAAATATAACCCTCACATTGAATGTTGTCAGATTTATAAACCAATTCCGCACCAAAAATGTGTCAGAATATTTTTAAATTAAACATTTGCAATTAGTTTATTGACGTATTTTTCTTACGCAATGTCACTGCTCTTTTGAAACGGAATTTATCTGGAAAAGAGGATCCTAACTTTAAGCATTGCTTTAAGGAACCTCAATTGCGTTTTTTTAAGGAAAGTGAATTTGTATTTAAAAGTGAAATCGATGTTAAAGCGAGGAAGTGTTCGTCGTTCTGTATTACAATGAATCTACTTTGACAACGAAAATCAATGCATACTCGTATAGTATAACATATTGATATATTAAACATGTATTTCCAGTGCATACTTATAAATTTTTCATAGATCTATTTATTTCATTTGAGATTCACCTCCTTCCCCATAATGGATGAGAATTTGCAGTAGCTTAGACGTAAGCTACATTGAGTTACCTAGTATTGATTTGCTTGATTGATTTGTGAAATAGGTCTGTAGTGGAAGCAACTGATGTACAGCTGAACATGAGGGTGGGCATCCATACAGGTCGGGTGCTTTGCGGGGTTCTTGGACTTCGCAAGTGGCAGTACGATGTCTGGAGCAATGATGTTACCTTGGCCAATCACATGGAGGCTGGTGGAATTCCAGGGTATATACTTGTAATTAACTTTGTCTCAGCTTTCCTCCAATTAATTAACTTGCTTCATCCTTACAAGCATCTGAGCTGACTAGATGATCTGGATAAATATTTTCAAGTCTTTGATATGTTGTTGAGCAAAGAGAAAATCCCTTGTTTATATTATAGTACAACTTACTACATAATAGTTTCATCATTTACTTGAGACAGTAATATGTTGTCACACTTGGAACACACATGAAGTTCAAAATTAGATAAGGAAATCTTTCAGTTTAGGGTTATTATTAATTAAATTAGCAGTTTAAATGGTTTTCTGCATAATGTTACTACACATCTTAGCAATTAAAATATGCTAGATATTTACTCAACAGGATTAAAAAATTAATTCCTGAAAGTTATGTTTTTTATTGTGTATTTGATTCAATTTTTTACAAATACAAAAATTAAACTCGCTATTTTTAATTTTGTGCTGCAATTAGTAAATGCATCGATAATCCTAATTTTGCGAAAAAATATTTTTTGTGCTATATAGCGTACAGTTGATTATGATAATGAAATATACATATGAAGCCCTGTAATGAATTGGGTGAAACAATTACATTATTTGCATAACCCTCCATTAGTCTATTACAAACACTTCCCTATAATTATCTTACAAAAATCTTGCAAAAACAGTGGCAATCATTGATTTAGTAAATATTGTCTGGTTTCATTTTGTTGTTGTTCCAGTTAAAGCTTATCGTATAGCATACGTAGGTGATTTAGTGTTTAGGAACTAATAGAAATTAAGCGTTGCGATGGTGATGACTCTATACATAGGCGTGTTCACATCACTCATGCATCGCTGGAACACCTTCACGGGGAATACGAAGTGGAGCCGGGACATGGAGGCGAGAGGGATGCCTATCTTCGCGACCACAATGTTCAAACGTACTTCATCATCCCTCCAGCCAGGAGACGAAAGGTGCTTTCTGATTCGTGATGCATTCAACGCCATATTGGCGGAATTAATCTGGGTGTTTGTGCGCTGCACGTGCCACGGTGCAGTCCCTGCTCTTCAATACTCTTCAGGTGCGCAGTGCCATAGGGAGCACAGTGAGGCGCAAACTTTCCTTCAAGAATGTCTCCAATGTCGTTGTCCAGCTACTCCACTCCATCAAGTACAGCATGGAAGTGCCGTTCAGCAACATGGCCATCCAGCCCGTTGTCAACGACAAGAACAGTGCCATCAAGAAAGTATGCAAGTTTCGATTTTTACATTTTCTTACTTTCGTGTTGTCAAGTGAAATGTCTTGAAGAAGTCTCTTTAAGTTTTTCCTTATTTTCATTTGCAATGCCATGTTGAAGTAAATGTTCACATTGGAATCCATGTCTTAACATCGATATTTGGAACATACCAGTAAATAATCAATATTTATAGTGACAATTGGATTCTATGTAATATAAGTTAGGAACATATTTAAAAAATATTAGATAAACATGTTTCACCTGAATATGCAAAACATTTGTGACAGCCAATTTACTTAAAGGTGAACTGACATGGTTTTGTAAGGTACTCTGATAATTGGTTTGTAAGTATAGCTATTTGTGCGAAACCAGAAATCCATTACAAATTTAAAAAAAGTTATACGAATTTTACCGAATGCGGCGAGTAAAGCGTTTCTATGGAAACGGCACTGAGAAAGGTACTGACTTGCGAACAACTGAGCAACGGCTGAGCGTATAACTTTTTTTTTTCAATTTGTAATGGATTTCTGGTTGTGCCAGTGTATAAGGGACACAAATAGCTACTTACAAACCAATTATCAGGGTACCTTACAAAACCCTGTCAGTTCACCTTTAATTCGTGTAATTCTCTTGCTTGTATATGCATTGTGGGTGTATTGTAACTTTATTTTGCATGAAATTATGGAACTACTACTATGTATTAACCATGGTTAACTAACTATATTTGGTGTGGTTGAATGAAATTAATCCCAGCAATGTATATTCAATCACAACATTTTGAAGTTCATAAACATTTAAGGAGGGATTAAAATAAACTAGAAGGTGTGGGCGTTGCATTAAATAACTGTAGGGCACTTTCAAGAGATAAGGATGTGCTGCATGGAATGGTTCATTGATTGCTGGATAACAACAATGCGCTAGCTCTCTGCATGTGTGTACACCTTGCGAGATGAGCCAGTGTTGAGAATTAATTGCATGAGCTTTTCTACGTGCATGTGTGTTTTTTTCCCCATTGTCTGCAATTTGGATCTTTAAGGCGTGGAACAAACAGATATTATTGGCGATTACAACTGCCATTTGCAAGCTCCGTCATCAACTCTGTAGCAATGATCACATGCGATTCAGTGTCAAATAGTTGAATATTAGTATGCATTTGGGATTTGTGAATTGTAAGAGTGATCGATAGAAGACCGGTGTCATTATTACATATGTATAGTCTGCAAAAGTCTGGATTGTTCAAATTATCATTTTTAATCTATTAATAATATGTGGAAAATTTTAGAAGCTTAATTGCAAAAGGCATTAATTGATGTAATTGTTTTGGGAAATAAGAGATCAAGTTTCAGGAACATTTAATCAGACTTTTTAATTATGTGGCTTTAAGACTTAATTAAAGCTTTACCGGATTTTTTTAATTGTGTTCAACGGATACAAATATCTGCACTTCTATAAATTGTGATGAAGTGAAGACTTTTTATGTACGCTGCCGGCATTTTAATACCCTTTCTGTTATCCATCTTAAATTATTGATCAAATATTCTCATATTGAAATGCACTTTAAAGTCGACTTGCCATTTCTTCGATCGCACTGAAATTGCTGCTACTTCATGAACATGCATGCTACCATGTCTAAACTTTAATTTTGCTTTCCAATCAACCACTGGAATGTATGTACGTTATTTGCTTTGTGAATTGGGGCGTGGTCTTGTTTGAACCAGTAGACCTGACTATCAACATGATCAGGAAGAAGCTAGCATTGATCCGTGCAAAGAACAATGGTCGAGCAATAAATTGAAATGCTGGAACACAGATAATTTTGTAAATATGAATCACAGTGAACAACAGATGATAATGCATTATTTATGAGAAATACATTTTGCATTGCAGTGAGCATGGATTTGTACAATGGATCTATATTTATGCCATGTTATTTAAGTAAATGTGTATTTTATATGTGTGTTGTTAGTTTTATGGTTTTACTTTTTCATGGTTTTGCTGACTGTCCACTTGTTCATGTCTACAGGCATGCCCTCAAAAGAATCAATACTGGATTTTTTCCCCAAATTTATGTAATATTCTGTTTGCTCGTTTTATGTGCAGACATGACAGCCAAAAGGCATTTAATCTCCAACATTATGCCCTTTCATCTTGTTGCTCTACTTCTTAAATGTATTTGACAAAGACAACAAGACAGTGACTTTTGTTACATGTGTATTTTAATTTTAATATTTTGCACATTTGCAATAATAAAAATTTGTATAATATGGTAGCAAATTATTTACAATTATAATTTGTCTTTCTTTAATTATAGTAATCTAATTTTGGTTTTTCAGTTTAACATTATTTCCTGTTTGAGTATACCACTTAATACTTGTGCCACATTTATGTAGTGTTATTTGTTGTGGTTATACATGCATAAAACATGGCATATTCTCTCATTTATTATTAATTCTGATATCTTTATTTGCAGTTAAATTTCTTGGAAACCAAAGTGACAGACAAATTCAAGAGGCCCTTCAAGAAACGGTAAATATTTGAATAATTTTAATATTACTGAACATACAGTAAGCAATGTGCTCTTGCATTAATTTTAGTTGATTTATATAGGCTGTCTAGCGTTTATCATCAACCAACTAATAGGGTCAATAAATACCTTGCTCAAGCGATCGAAGCACGAAGTGTTGATTATGAGAAAGCAAATCATGTGAATGTGTTCACACTGTGCTTCCGCGAGAAGGAGAAGGAAAGACAGGTGTTGATATGATCCTGAAATAGGTACATAATTCATTTTGGACATTTCATTAATTGATGTTGTCTCTTATATCATTTACAGTATCACACAGAAGTTGATCATGGCTTTGGTAACAGTGTAGCATGCTCATTAGCACTGCTCTTGTTCTTAGGAGCCGTTCAGGTGGTTGTTTTGCCCAGGACTTTAATACTCATGGTTCTTTTTGTCACCTCGTTTGTGTGGATCTCTGGGCTGCTCATCATGGTTCTGGCTGTCCGTCTCAAGGTAAACGAGTCATGATCGATCTCTTTACATAATTTATACGATTAATTAATGGGCATACATTTTATAGTGCATCGGTTGGGACGTGAGCCAGTCATTTATTCTTCGCCTGTCCATCACAACTTTTTCCATTATTCTTATCTATGCGGTTGCTCAAGCAAATGTGGTAAGATATGAGCTTCATTCTTTATTAGTTCATTCTTTATTAGCACTTTATTGACGATGCAATGCTTGAAAAGAAAATATGTAATTATCCAGGAATGCTAATTTTTTGCATGTCTGAAACTATTGTTCGGATTTTCCTGATTTAATCAGAGCTCATTTCCCTCATGTCAGATCAAATTTATAGGCTCGGTTCTGTGTGTAAAAAGTTTAACTATCCTAAGAGAATCAGCATTAATATTCATTGGCCAACTGTGATGATAGCTTTCAGTATTAATGAAGACGGTGCATACATGCATGTATAGCAGTATGTGATGTTTGCGAAGACTGGTGCTAATAATTGCATTGAGGCATATACTTATACCCTTCATACACTCTTGCTTATACGTATGTGCTGACATTAGCATATGACATGTATAATTAGTGCACAACACGTATGGCTAAAGTTGTTTGCATAACTTTGTGCGATTCGTGGCTTTGATATAAGTATTTATATACAGGGTGGATAAAAAGTCTGTATTTTCCAGCCCATTGTATGTTTATATAATTTACATTTTTGTTTGTGCTATATACCACTATTCCTCACGATTCTGTATAAAGATGACTCAATGCATAATTGTTTGACTGAAAAGAATTTAGTATCTTAGTTAACTTCTTGTTATGACACTTTCATTATTAAGTTCTTGCAAATCATTTTTTTAGGTGAGCATAATGCGTCGTTCTGTGTGTAGAAATGATTTATTGCGCAGAAAGTATAGTGATTTATTGCCAAGATACAGTTTTGCCAATGAATTAACCTTTTGATATATCACATCATACTATAGCAATAACTTGTAGCACTCCTGTGGAGAACTTCACTCGTTTAAGATAGTATATGAAAGTGATTTAAGGCTTACTTTCTATAATAATAAATGACATCAAACATTATCTAAAATCGTCTTCTCATCGTTTATTACAGTTTTCCTGTCGGCCTGAACTTACTTGTTCGCCGCAGTCAACCAATGTTACGCTGGCTCCAATGAACGTAGATCACCGGTCATGTCCATTGCCACATTACATTTTCCTGAGCTGTATCATCAGTTTCCTGGTGGTGTCCATCTTCCTCAGGCTACCTGTCATCATCAAAGCCATCCTGCTTTTGGCCATGGCCACAGTGTATGTTCTCGTCATTCAGGTCTCTCACGTCGAGCTCTTCCATTGCTACGACAAGCAGGTTGGGTAAGTGCTTTGCCAAAATAAGAATACTGTATCCCACTAGATAGTTACTCCTTCTCTTCCCCTACTCCATTGATCATCTTGTGAAGTCTCCTTTCTGATTTACGGCTCCTCTGAGATACATCATCGATTTTCCTCTTCGGAAGCTCCTTCGCTATAGCAAGGAGTTTTTGATTAACCTAGACCTGAGCTTACCTGCACGAAGATGCTTCGTAAGCTTGGATATGTATCAAATATATCTATGTATATTCATTGCAATGGCTTTTTTTGGTTGCATTTCATCACGGATGTGTATAGTAAATTATTGGTATAGGATGTTATTTGAAATGCAGCTGTCACAAAATTGTTGCAACATCAATTTTGATATTGTACATATCAAAATTGCATCAGATAGCACTTTAAGGTTTTTAGAGCTTTATTATGCTGTGACAACAGCAGATCCTTTGTGGAAGGAGCATAATTAATGTTTTTAGAGCATTTTGTTCAGAACTAAAAACATTTTTAGGTGGATTATAATTGAATTGTATAATAAAATTGAACTTGTTTGACATATTGCAGGAGTGGTGTGCCTGTTAGTGTGATTGGTGTAGTGGTCATCATTCACTTTGTGATCGCCATACTGTTGCATGGTCGTCAAGTGGAGTGGACAGCCCGGTTGGATTTCCTGTGGCAAATTCAAGCCAAAGAAGAGAAACACGACATGGATTCACTACAGCATAGCAATCGAAGGATCTTGTTCAACCTTCTTCCTGCGCATGTTGCCACTCACTTTTTGGACAATCAGTTCCGCAACAACATGGTATAGCTTGACGCTGGTTTGCGCCACGGTTGGTTACATATTGCACTTAAGGCACGTCTAATGGGAATAGTCGCTTGATTTGCAGGAATTATATCATCAGTCGTACTCCAAGGTAGGAGTAGTGTTTGCTTCTATCCCCAATTTCCACGAGTTTTATATTGAGCTGGACGGCAATAATCAAGGTGTCGAGTGTCTTCGGCTACTCAATGAAATCATAGCTGATTTCGACGAGGTCAGTACTTATATATCTATGTAATGCAGGATATTTTGTACTGAAACGAACGCTATATGACATTTTGGGTATTATTTTGTAGCTTTTGGATGATGATCGATTTCGAGCTATTGATAAAATCAAAACTGTTGGAAGCACGTACATGGCTGCTGTTGGGCTCATGCCAGATTTACGGATTGAGGTTTGCAGTATCGACTATTCAATTTTGCATCAACCTGCATGCTATATTAAAACGAAACGGTGGGATTTTTTTATTATAGGAAGAAGACGAAGACTCTGGTGCTCATTATTTGAGCATGCTAGTTGAACTAGTTTTTGCAATGAGGGAGCGTCTATTGAATATCAACGAAAACTCCTATAATAATTTCATGCTGCGAGTTGGTTAGTTTTGCAATTGATCTTACTCTTATTAGTGTTGTCAATAGCTTGTATTACTTACTTAAAAATATCATGGATCATTACAAAATTATAAAATCAGAATTGAAAAATGTACATTTAATAATGGATTTGGAATATCTTCAAGAAATTATGGGTTGATTATTGCTTTTTATTTTCTGAAAAGTAATAGCATAATATTATTAAATCGATAAAGTATAATTATATCCAAATATTTGATTACCAATGGTGCTATTTAATTGTAATTGAAAATATGCTGATGAGAAATTTACATCAAATTATGGGATTGTAACTCTGTTTAGCAACCAGGCAATAATTCGGTAATTCTGACATTGTATAGGGATTAACATTGGTCATGTGGTTGCCGGTGTGATTGGTGCCAGAAAACCACAATACGACATTTGGGGAAACACTGTGAATGTCGCTAGTCGAATGGATAGCACCGGGTTGCCAAATCATACACAGGTACATTTTATATGAAACAATGTTAGTCAGATGTTGAGTTTACGCAATTAACCTTTTACCAGGTGACCGAAGAAGTCTATCAGACATTAAAGAATTACCCGTACGAGTTTCAATGCCGAGGAAAAGTGAAAGTGAAAGGCAAGGGAGAGATGACAACATATTTTCTGATCGATCGGAGGTATAGGATGAACTCTCTGTCCTCAAGACCTGAAGGCAGTGCTGGGGCCATATCTGGAGATAGTCACGTTGTCCCTGGAGGGGTTCCAACCCCACTTAGCCTATTAGCTCAGATCAAGAAGGGCAAATCTCCTGCCGGATGGCTTCATGGTAGACACGAGACCCCGCCTAAAGCTAAACGAACGTCTTGTCAGCCTAAAGTGAGTATAGTTCTACTTAGTATTTCCGATCAGTAATTGCATGAGCACAAATTGATTATTATTGTATCAATTAAAAGCCATGTGTAACCCTATATTGGGCGTGCGTGTCCACAGTAGGTACTTATGTTTGCTTTGCGTGTAAAACAAAGTCCGAGTCCGATATTGATTAGTTTAATTGCTGGGATTACAGGTTTGCTGGATAACCTTCAGCGAGATAAATAATACATGCAAGTTGAAATTAGTATTATTTTGGAAGAGAATATTTATACAATAGAATAAATCTTTATATCCCGTGTTATTCATTATTAGCTTGACATGTTTGCTTAATTCGAAAGCAATTTGTTATATTAATTGTGATTACCGGTGCTTAGGATTGTTCTGTTTGTGTATTTCAAATGATGGTAAACAAAATATAAAATAACAAATTAAGACAGTAATGACAGCTTTTATAGCAATAAATATCTTGAGGTGTTGGGATTATACTGATGCTGAACGTTCGGTTCAAGATGTTCATGTCCGTTCCTACTTTGAGCACAATGAAATTGCATTTTTATTTAATAGGTTCGAACGAATGGACTACTCAACCCAAGTCCAAACGTCCATCATCGAATTCCTCCTCTTGCTACAAATTGGGAAGAGAGGCCAAAAAGAGACAACAGAGAGCGTAACTATCAGCCTGGTGCCATTGGCGGTGCGTTGGAACCTACAGCACCTCTCCCTCCACCACCTCCACCCCCTCTGCCTCTGCCTCCTCCTGCTCCTGGAGCATCATGTTCAGCACCTAAACCTGGTTCTTTCAATCGAGCAAATAACGATAGGCAACTGGAACCTCCCGAAAACCCAGAAGCACACCGCAACGGAAATGGCTCAATGTCCCGCACTCCTCCTAAAAGTTACTCGCAATCCCGGCCTGCTAAGTTCTGCACACCACCAAAAGATAACATGCCAAGGATGGTGTTGCCTCCATACCCAAAAGAAAGGGTACATCTACGTCCTTACAAAAACGGTAACAACAACGATGCTCCGTTGACAAATGAAAAGCACAGAGCAGCAGCTGCACCTCTTCCGGCCAAACACTCGTCGACGGACGAAATCTCATCGGTGAACCAGTCGACCAGTTCGTTGGACAGTCTTAGAAGGACGGACATTGACTCACCATCACCTGCTTTTAAAGAAGGATCGCAGAACTTGCGATGGATTTACCCTGGGGATGAACACCAGTCCCCATCGTCCCCCAGCAGCGACGATGTGCGAAGACTTCAAGAGTGCCATAATGGATCTCCTGTAAGGCGTCAGGAGCGGTTGGCTTTCCAGAGCATCTCCGGGGAAAGTCTGGAGATGATGAGTGGTTTTACACCCTCGGGAAGTGCTTCACCCAGTCTTCCTGAGCTGGGCAAGTCGCCATCTATGGCAGGCTGGTTACCCATGTCCCCGGAGAGACACTCTGGCCTTAAGGGAAGACCAGGACATTTTAGGGACAAGCGACAGCCCGTTGTGGTTAAAGCAGGAAGGTAAACAGACTAATAATGCATTTTATATATTGGCCCTGTGAGCTATATACTACTGACTTCTGGTAATTTGTCTTGAACCGTTGCTTTTTATATTATTTGCTTTCAATTGTACTTTAGAATAACAAATACTTATCCAACTTATCCTTAAATGCACCTAAGGTACTACCTCAGCAGGCAAATGCTCCTTCTACTCAATGTGCAGTACATAACGTCAGAAGTGCTTTAATTATCGCAGTGAGGTGGCTATAATAGTTAAACTGTTTAATAACAACTGCTTTGGGAGACTGCAATTCTGGTCATTATAAACAAAACCTCTTTGTGACGACTTCTTTGGAAAAAACTAAATTACGGTCGTTTACAAACTTGTTTAGTGCAGAATTGTGCATTTTCAATAGAAACCTTTTCTTTTAGTAGCATAGCAATACTCGTAGTGAATGTAAAAGCTTATTCCCGTATATTATTTGAACAGTGTTGAAACATTTCCAGTGTAGCTGTATTGCACTTTTCCCAATATTCGGTTAATTGGCAATTATTTCAGCATTTCTTAGCAGTTATTCTGCTTGCAATCCCTCTCGAGCCCTATGTAATTAATCTTCCCAAGTCGGTTAATCTATAGCTTGACATACATAGCACTGTACGTGGTGAATAGCATCTATACAGAGTGATAATTAATATTATTGCAGAAGTAGTTCTAATGAAATGTAATGGAACATCTGTTGCGAAATGATACAAATTATATTTAATATGCATTTGTTATTTACATCTTCAGGTGGAGTCCAGATGTTAGTGGTAGAATTCGAAATGCTCAACCCTGTCGGAACTCATCTGTAACACCAATCTTCAACTGTCCGGTTGCTGCCAAACTTCGAGGCTGCAACAAACTGACCAGTCCACCCGAGTCTGAAGAATCGTATCCTGCTGTGGCACTTGCTCCAAGGCCCGGTTCTGGATCCAGAAAGCGCAGTTTGGACCGTTCTCCTGCACCCACCGACATCCAATCCACAGCCCTCGTGTCTCCAGAAGAGATTCCCTGCAAAAGGAGTGTGACCCAAGGTCAAGAACATAACCCTGGTGGTGATGCAACATCAAACTGTGGTACTGCCAGATCTACTACTGAGTCGACGCGGAGTGGTGCTGTCGATTCACATACTTTGGAGCAGCTTCAGAAGAGCATCCCTCCACCAACATCTTCTCCAGATGATGAAAGGGATATTGACGATGATTGCAAAGAAGTTGACGAAGAAGACGAAGATGACCGTGATGATGATGACGATGACGACGACGATGACGATGATCATGAGCATGATAATGATCACGATGACGATGATGACGATGATGATGACGATGATAGTGGTTCCAGGAGCAGGAGGACTCAGTTAGCACCTGAAGAAGTTCCAGCATTAACATTGGATAAAGACGACTTTGGTATGTTGTCACGAATTTTGGATATGATGTTATATGTCTTTGTCTGTGAACATCTTCAAGGATTCAATTATTTATTTTACAGGGAAACCAAAGAAAGATGACAGTGATGACAATCCTTATAGTAAAGACTCCAGGTTGAACGACCTTGCAGTGAATGTGACCACTGATGAGTTACACAATGTGAACAGGATGTTGTGTGAGTTGGGACAAGGAAGTCTTCGTGCTAAAGAGCACGGTCTTGTCAGCCTGAAGGATAAATTGAATAACAATCCCATAATTCTGACTGCTTCTGAGACATCCAAGAGCAGTCAGGATGAGCTTAACAACAGCATAGATGTGGAAGACACACCACTGCACAACGAAAAGAATCTCATCAGGTTACAGATGGACCCAATCCCAAACAAGATGGCCGCCTTGAGGTATTGCTTGCAAGGGCGAGAAGCTGCCGGCGAAGAAATTGGCTTCGGGTTGGAGACATTGGTAGGAAGTGAACGAGGTGCTGGCAACATTGGAACGCATGAAGATGATGATTCTACTGGTTTACACCCCAAAATGGCTCTAAAGTATAGGTTCCCAATTGACATCCCATCTGCAGAATCAGCAACCAAGGTGAGCTTTTCCACAAACATTTTTATATCAGAATTTGAAAATTATGTAGTTGTAATATACTAAAATTGGTGAATTGCTTACTTTATTTAGATTCAGCGCAATCCTAGTGTGAGGAGCTGTCAAAAAGAATCAGAATACGAGAATTTAGACAGCGATACGCCTTTTGGAGATGGAGATGATCCTTCACCTACTGTTCCAGACAGGATCATCATCAGTGATCATGATCAAACACCTACTGACCAAGTAACAACAGATGAATATGAGGAAGACACAGATACTGATGAGGATGAAGATGATGACGACGACGACGATGACGACGATGACGATGAAGAATGTGCCGAAGAGCCTCTCCTTGAAGAGCATGGCGACCCAGCACTGGACAATGCTTCTATGATCAATGAGGCAGGCTTAACAGATGCCGAAGGTGCCCTTAGTGACCTCAACTCCATTTTCAACGACCCAGGCCATGACGGGGACATGGATGACACTAGCATCTCTTCCAGGGCCTCGAGCCACATCTTTGACAGCGATCAACTGCTAAGTCTAGACTCCCTTAATGCGATTTACGATTCAGAATATGATAACTACAGGCCTGGTATGATCAGTGATGAGGATATCTTCCACCCAGAACCCACCAGCGACATCGATATTGATTATTTCGACGATGTAAATGTGGAAAATATCCGGTTAATCTCCGACAGCATTGCGCGTAACTTTGGCCAGACAAGATCTGACAATGATGAAAGTGATCTAGGCTGAACACAATTAAATGAATCAAATACAGCTTAGATTCCTTGAATTGTATCCTTGTCAGGTTCTTGTCCGCTTGATGAACTTCATCAACCGTAACCAACCAATTCATGTTTACAATGAAGCAGTTGGTTATTTCACCCGGTGACCCTTACATTACGGCAATAATTTCAGCTAGCCTATTGTTTCAGTGCAATGTATATTTTCTTTCCAGCCAATTCTGCAAAGTCAAGAACAGCAACTGTTTGCTTGAATAGCAATATGTAATATGTTCAAGTACATACGTAACATAAAATCCTACGGAGCAAAGGATGTGATGATGTGTTACTACCAATTTCCATACTACTGCATGCTACAGTATACTGTATCTGTAGTAGATGTTATCCTTAGGAGAATTTGAACAAAGTATTTTGGCCCACAGTGATACTTTATATTCTTTCTCACACCTTATAACAAACTGACTTTCTATAAGAATATTGTGGGCAGTTTTAATTCGTTATTTCTTTCACATGTCTGTTTGGTGTTGCAACTGATTTTGATCTCTAGCCACTAACAGATATGCTGCAAATATTTTCCCGATGGCCTTCACATAAATAAATTGTAAAACTGTTCATTCATTCTTTCCGCGTAACGTTGTGTGACATTCATGCATTTTATTACGTGGCATAGAAAGTGAAACTAGAATTGTAAATACATTTCGGATTATATTTGTATTATATATTAGGTCTTGCATGGTGCTTTGTATAATTGCACTCCCAAGTATAAATTCTATTCAGATTGTGCTAGCCTGTTACTTGATCAAATGCAATTACTGTACATAATAATTTTGAGAAATGCATGGATGTGTTAATTTTCTCGGCATCTAATTACTCTTTAAAAACTGCCACATTTACAATGCATTTGTATAGTGAGATCAGAGAGAGAAGAAACTTGTAGTTCCACCCTCCTTAGGGTATAAATGTACTGGGCCAAGATATAAAGGAGCTGTGGAGTTCAGCCCAACACCCCTTTATTTGGGTCTAGTTCATTTATGCACCCTAATGAGGGTGGAGCTACAAGTTTCTTCTCTCTTTGGCCGCACTATAGTTAATGTTTTTCCTTCATTATATAAAACAGCCCTTTTGTTTTTGAATCCTGCACCACATTTTTGGGACAGTGCACTTAATTCAAAGTAATGTAGTCTTTCACGGTTGTTATATAGCGCCAATTCACAGGTGCTATTGTAGAAACTGTCACATTGTCCACGATTTTCCAATATTTGCATAATATCTGTCGATTTAAAATAGGCGAGTGGGAATGGTGGTCATGTTTCTCTGCGTTCAGTGATTAACATCATCGCCATAAGAAGAAATATCTATGCCACGAAGAAAGGTCTACTTTTCCATGGTCCAATTTTTATGCAATCAGATCATTCATAATTTAGAACTTGTGCAGTGGATCCCCTATATTAATATACTAAATAAATTAATCATGTGTGGCAGGCAGTCCCAATCAAGGAGTATACTGCTACCTTATAATATTTATACACATGTGAATTATTATATCAACTAATATTTAAAAACAAATTCAATGTATTGATTTACAGAGGTTGCACTGCATTAATAAAGTAACTCATTGGGCTAGCAAATGGAAATGCCATAATACAATGTTAAATATGTGCTATGAACAAAACATACTATATACTAATGTAATATAACTTTCCATTTCATTTCTCATTTCCTCTGTATGGACACTGGCGGAATGTTGGCACTATTTTATTCACATAACTTTAGGAAAAACATATAGGACTATAGGGAAATCTTTCATTCATCACTTATTTATTTTTCTGGCCGATTTTTGCCTTTATTAATCCGCCAGTGTTTTCATTGAGGATTTTGTAAAATTCTGGCCATTGTTGAATTGTAGTAAATATCACGTTATTATTGCCTTCAGGGTACATGTATTCCTCCGCCCGTTGACTTTTTAAACTGTTTGTGCACCCTGGAGAAAATAATTCCTGTTATGAATTACGAATAGTGTTATTTTCCATGGGTGATAAACGTGTAGAAACAATCAATCAATAAGTGTACAGTGGTTTCGATCATTCCAGATCAACCGCTTGAATATGTGGTTTCATTTCTTGCATTATTCGCGCCCCGGAAATTTCATTGTCATAGGTCAGATGGTTAGTTTTAGTGTTTTCTAGTTATTTTCCATCGTTTTGCTTATGGTTTTATTCGATCCGATTGTGAATGTTCTGTGTAAGTGTAATCTCGTGTATGTGTGTGTTCAGGTTATTTGCTGTTAAAATGACATTTTAATTTGTCTCGCTTAATTTTTGCCTATATACAAAGCCTGTACAGTGTATTCATGTACATTATTGCAGATAGTGGAGCAGTTTGCAGACTGATTGTGTACTTTTAGAACAGCATGTTCGGCGGAGTGCGACGGGCACAAAAATAAAATGAAGCCAGTTGACTATTAACACTTCAAACTTTTATTCAGGTGCAATGTGTGTCGAAAGAAATCTTCTTTGATTAGAAGTAGCAAACTTATTCAAAGTAGTTGTTAACTGCCAACCAATTGTTTTTTGTTGCAGCATCATGTCAGTTTGTCCTGGTGAGCTTCAAACAGCAGGACATAAAAGAGTCTGAACAGGTTTAGCCATCCTTTATTATTGGGTCAGTAAGTAGCCTTGTCCACATTTCCTGCTCATTGCAACAATTTAAGGTATCTTCAAGTAAATATGTTTTAGTGCAGTACCTATAATTAGTTTATGTATAACGCAATTGTACCTATTTAAAGCTAAAAATTATCCCAAAGAAGCAATTTTGTTTGCTCCAAATGCAAGAATGCTTTTTCGGTTTTTACCAAAACTATCCTTTGTTCTGAATTGAATCATGGGTGGTGTATATTTGCTATGCAGTCCATTGAATACAGTAATTAGTTTTGATTTGCTTTGCTTTATTAAGGTATCCACGACGTGTGAATTGGTATTGTCCCAACGCCTATAGCGTGTCCCAAATTTATATCTAATTAGACATAATTAACCAGTACTTGCCCCATATTGTAAATGAAATCTGAAAGTGTAATCGTATTATTATTACTATAATTTGCAATATATGCATATGTCATCAGCTGTTTTATTTTCTTGCATAGAAGCGAAAGCTATATATTTTTAATTCCACTTGCAAATGACTTTTTCGAAATACAAGGCCTACTTAAATTTCACAACCAACCAACGAAAGAAAATAATATACATATATTTATTTCTTCCACAGATGTGAACGAACAGAAAACAGAGAAGCGGAGCGAAACGAGATCAAATTCTAAGGGTAAAAAATGAGTTTTGTCACAGACATTTATATCCTAATAGAAACCGGAAATCTTTACACAAATTCATCACTGACATTGAGTTGTTTAATTCAGAAATATTTTTTGGCAGCTTTGTGCTTTTGTGTAATGTATGGATTTCTATTATCTCAATAACAACATTTCAAAGGGTTAATGGCGAAAATAAAGAAATAGGTAATCCATTATTAATGTTCATTTGGCAAATGAAAATTTATTTTTAAACGTCTAAATGCATATTTAAAATTCAATGTATGTTTTATGCTATACTACTACTTATTGCAATTTAAATTAATTTTACACTGTATGCATTTCTAGGAAGTTGTAATGTTGTATGATAGCAAAGTCACATAATCTGGCAGCCATATTTTTTTAGTTCCATTCTTTTTGGTTAAGTGTTAATGCAACCATTGTGATTTTCTGGCTGAAATACAACTTAGCAATAAGGATTGTTCCATAGAATAATGTATATAACTAAACTTGCTTTCTGGATGACCCCTCATGTGAAGGTTGCTGCATGTCCTTCTTTGCTGCAAAGCTCACCATTCAAGTTGCTCGAGTCGCAGCCACTTGACTTCGATCCAGCACCTCTTAGGATTTGCCAACTTGCTCAAGTTGTTTACAACAGTTCCACGATTTTTGATCAGAAAGTGAGAAGTTTTGCCGGACAGTGTCTTGGAAGTGACCATGTCCGAAGAAAACGGAGAATTGTAAGTTTGAACAATTGTTTACCTATATCATGTGTACTGTATGATCATTACAGAAATGTAGGTTATTTGTTCCGCATGACTAAAGTTTATAGTTATAGTGTTTTAATTAGTATGTTCTTGGATTATTCAGCTAATTGTTTGTAAAGTACATTATGCAGTTCGGTCCAAGGTCATTTTTCAATTATTAATGTGTTTTGTTTACAGTTGAATAATGTAGAATAATCTTGATTGTATAGTTGTACCAAGGAGGTTGTACAAAGTATATCATGAACAGAACTGACCAAAATATAAAGCTGGATCTATTTATTTAATTATAAATATAGATACATATATAGCAGGAAAGTGGCCATGAGATATTGCACGCAGTTGTGGAAACTAGTTTTATATCGAGCTAATTATTTAGAACCTGATATTGTTAATTAAAATGCGAAACTTGTGTTATTTGTTGATAATGAAAACCCTGAGGCTTCGTTATAAGATAAGTTTGAAGATTGGTTTAGTAAACAGAAACCAGTGATGAGGACCACACATGGAGAAAATGGGCCTTGCATGTATAAATTAAGATGGCGGATCTTTTTCAATGAAACAGCAGGCGTGCACTATAGGTTATTCCTTTCATTTTTTTCTGTACACAGATACATACATTTGGCTGGAAAAACCAGGTTCAAATTTTCTCTTAATTTAATGTTGCACTTTGTGGCACTTTACTAGAATTTCATTCTCAAATTGGACCAAGTCGGCAAATGTTGCCAGAAGATATGAATTGCGTACATGTTTATCTTTCGGCAACGGATGCTTGTCACTGAAGAGGCCATGTGACCCTTTGTTTATTTCTGACTCTGCTGTATATATGAGATTGCAACTTACATTCAGTATCGTCACTGTTATAAGTCACTGAATGATCCATACATAATTTTGAATTATATTTTGAAGTTAAACTTCTTTAGCGAGGGTAACTCCGATTTCGTGACGTCACAAAATGCAAATCACATGTGTTTCACAGCTCTCCCCTCACCTATTTAATGTAATTAACTCCATATGTAGCTTTTTAAGTGTAAGCATACATATTTTGCTCTTATTTGTTAATAATATTCACAGCAAGGTTAATATTAACACAACCATGTTAATTCAAAGCTTCTATTGAATGGATGAAATGACCTGCTGTGCATCACTGACTTCAATTTTTTTATGTTGTCACATGTGATTTTGTATATTACACGCACATATTTATCTCTTGCAAGTGTATAAACATTTGTTTTTATTCGCAGAAAACTGTTTTCATCATTAAGTATTTTTTCCTGTTACAAAGTCATAAACCACATGTCGTTTCTGATAATATTTCAAGGAAGGAAATTTTCAGTACCGAATGTGTGTTAATTTCCGAATCGCATTTCATATATGCTTTTTATCTACAGTGACTTGCTAAGTTTTTCGGTTTGTTCTAGTTCAGCTGCGCAAAATTTAATGAGCCATGAAAAGTTGCTCACAAGGAGCTCTTTGTCGCAATTAACGAATATATGATGCGCAGATAACCTTTGACCCCCGCTTCCAACAGCTAGAGCGTGACCCAATAGTGATTATACGGTTTGTGAACGTGTCCCTAATATAATATTGAAAATCAATTGCATGTCGGACGTGACGTCACTTCCCTCACTATAGCGTCTGCTTTTGCCACGCTCCTTTCATGATTGACACTTATGATTTGCCGAGCATGCGCACATGGTTACAACACTAATGAGCAATTGATCATGTTGCGTTCAAAACCCCTACTTGTGTCTCTGGTTTCGTCGTTTTTCCGATGACCACTACCCTGGCCATCGACCGAAACTCTATGACGTCATATTCCAAAGGTCGTCTACAGAGTATATACTGGTGTAACCGTATGCAATGTAATTTATGGTACTAGACTACTAGTATATATCTACTATTTGGAATACATGGGACAATTAACACCTTGTTTATTATGAAATATGGGCAACTATTTGAATAATTTGAAAACGATTTAGCTACAAAAGAGGGAGGATACAAGGTGCATGTCTGTGTGAAATGGAGGATTGAAGAAGCACAGAAAGGGTTATGTTGGAGAATAGAGAGGAGAAAAGAGTTAAAGAAGCTAGTGATATCGGAGGAAAGGATAGACAAGAGATTGCAAATAGAGAATGGGGGGAGGGTTAATGAAGAAATAAAGCGGAGAAGAGAAGAAGAGTGACCCTAAATAGGCGGAAGATACAAAATTTGAAATATGATCCCAGATATAAGGAATTGAAACGCGGGAGTGGGAGAGTACAGGATCTACTGTAGTGGGCACCAGAGTTGAGAGTCGACGTGTCACAGTTAGATGCAGATGTACTCTCTAAACAGGGTATACCACCTGGCTGCAGCAATTATGTGATTAT